>CBVK0100413382.1:0-19740 GCA_900067695.1 Picea abies
ATCTTTATCATATCAATGACAACTCATTGATCCATCTTCATCTATGCATTCTCATCAAGGAAAATACATATTATATTACATCAATAATCAATCAATAAATTTTTTGACATCAATCAATCAAACCATTGGCATCAATGACAACATGATCCAACATTGTGCACATTACATTCTTCAAGATTACAATCAAAATGAGGATAAATACCCTGTGTGAGGAGGACTAGATCACACCAGGCTCTACAGCCTATGATCTAACCCTAAAAAACTAGCTTATTCAATTCAATACTATATATCCTCACCTAATCAACCAATGACCAACCTCTCCTAGACCTCCTAGGTCTTTATTTATACTACTCTGCTGGCTTATAGCCATTAGATTATTGTCTAAAATCCCTAACCCTAACATGGTTGGGTCTGTCTGCATGCGTGCCACACTGATTTTCCTCCTTCTGCATGCTACTTTGCGTTCTTTCTATGCATGATGCTTTTCCGCCACCTATGGAACGTGCTCTAGAAATAGATCTTTCTCTCCAAAAATAGGCTTGCACCCAAAATAGGCATGTGCCAACAATGTTCATACATATGCAAATGCACATGGTCATCTTAAATGGGAGAATGTTATGGTTGACGAGTATCATTTCTTGATGAAGAATAAAACATGGGACTTAGTTCCTCGATTGCAAGTAAATAATGTGGTGAATTTTTGATGGGCTACAAGACTAAGTTCACATATAAAGGTTTTGTTGAGAGACATAAGGCGTTTTTGGTAGAAAAGGGTTTTTCTTAGCCATAAGGCATCGACTACAATGAAACCTTTGCTCCTAATGCAAAGATGAATTATGTTCGATGAATTATTTCCCTCACTACTCATTTTAGATGGGAGGTAGATCAAATGGATGTCAACAATAATTTATTTCATGGTGGTCTCACTAAGGAGATTTATATACATATAAACCCATCTTTGAGAAGAATGACAATATTGCATGTTAGTCGAAGAAATCATTGTATTTTCTTAAACAAGCCCCTAGGGAATGGTATGAGAATATTGATCATTTTTTCCTCAGACTTGGTTTCAAATGTTGTGAATCATATTCACTATATCTATGTTTTACATACAAATGGAGAAACTTTATTTGTTGCATTATATGTTGATGATCTAGTCATCACTGATAGTAGTGTTGATTTAATTTTGGGTTTGAAAAAAAATTAGTAGATACATTTGAGATGATTGGTCTTAGTTTGTTGCATTCCTTTTTTAGCATCTAATTTTTACATTTGGGTGTTGGAATATTTCTTTCTCAACCTAAATATGTATTGAATCTACTACAAAGGTTCAAAATGAAAGAATGTAAACTATGTTTTACACCTTACCAGTTGGGAGTGAAGGTAACTAAAGAGTGTGGTTCTTCAATATTCGATGCTACTTTCTATAGGTAGCTTGTTGGTAGCCTTATTTATTTAACTTGCAGTTGACTTCATATTTCCTTTGTTGTTAGTGGGGTATCTGTTGATTTTTCAATAGAAAAGGTTTAAGCATGAAGTTCATTCCATTTTAACATTTTACTTAAATCATAACCAATTATGTTGCAGCAACCAAGATCACAAGAAGAAACACCATGCACAAGTACATAAGAAGTATCTTGGGAAACCCTTCTCAACAAGGGAAGAAAACCCAGCCAAATTCTTTTCTATATTCTTCAAGAGAAAGACCTTCACCACCAAGAAAACCTAGCACACAAGAGGGTGCTAGAAAACCCTAGAAGACTAGTTCCCAAGAGAGGTGTGCACTTTTCCCAAGAAGATGTACTTGCTGAAATTTCCAACCTCACACAAAAGATATGATTCCTCAATGGAGAATTTACCTTTACTTATATTGGACTTGACCTTTCAACATAAGTGTCTATTGGCACAACATGGATGACCTCTCTATCTCATAATATTGTTAATATTAACCAAATTAATTATCTTTTACATTAATTATCAATCACATTAAGGTGGGCCCGACCTGTACCCTTTACATTACAATTAGGGTTACAGGCAGGTCTGAATCTTGAAAAATATAGAAAGGGATGTCATACACCCACTAGTGCTCATCCACTAGGGTCACATCCATAGGTATTTCCATATATCTGGCTCACTTCCTTATACAGAAGAACCACTTCTACACTAGTGCTCAACCACAAAGATCACATTCACCTATGCACGTCCACATGCATGTCCACTTAACATATCTTCTTTCCCACTGCATTACATAGGAGAGTCATCTGGAGTTTCTCATCAGTTCTCTTCTCATAGGAGGCTAATAAATCATCTTGATTTCTATCTCATGATGATGCACCCATCACTTTAGGATTTCACACGTTCACCTTGTGCTCAACCACAAGAACGTCCTACTCTGCAGATCTCCTTTCTCACTGCATTACAAAAGAGAATCATATGGAGTTTTTCTCAACTCTTTGTAAGGATGAGGTGATCTCTACATTCTAGCTCTATCTTAAGTAGGAACCACACACCCCTCTCAAGGGTTCTCTCTCAGGTTTGTGTCTTGGAGAATGTCTCACATAGCTACAATCATCATCAATAATAAACATAATAATGGAAATCATATTGTTAGACATTTGAACTCGTTCACATCTTACTGAATCTACTACCATCCATGTAGAAAACATTAGCAACGATAATATAAAAAATATGACTGAAAATGAACCAATATGTTTGATGGGATTGCACGACATTAACTTATCTTGAAGCAAAATATGATTGAACTCACATCCTAAAACCATATCATGTTCATGCTTAAGATCATCTAATTTAGGTGTGACATTTTTTCTTGAATAATTTTCCTTCCTTAACTATTCCATTGTGACAAGAGATTGATTTTATTTAATATGATGAGCATGCACAACATATTAATTGTCTTTCTTAAATAAGTGATATTGATTCTATTCCCCAAAGAATATTTCTTTGATATCATATAAATAAGGGATTCCTAAGTCCATTCCACATTCATTTAGTGGCACCAACTGTTTAACTTAGTTATCAATCCTAATTGTTTAACCACTTCCTCTAAAATCAAGTCAGATTGAGATCCCTATCTAACAATGTGTCGATCTTGATATGTTTCATAATGACCCTTATATGAAACAATTTACTTCTAGAATCATAACCATCACCAATTTTACCTGACAAACCAACTGCCTTGATTTTAGACTCATCACCTGAATCATACCCCAAGTCTGTTGGTTGTGTTGTTGTTGCAACTTTTTGCCTCCCTTTCCTCTCTTTGAACCACTTTGGTCTCTTCTCTAGGTACAATTCCGAGCAATTTTCATCATCGTGCCATTCTTTCTTACAATGCTTACAAGAGAGCTTATCTTCCTTCACTGTCACCAAGCTTTGTTTCTTTCCATTCCATTTTCATTTTCCTTCTTTCTTTGAAAATGATTCTCCTGATATACCAACTCCATTTTTCCCTTCTTCAATATATGTCACTTGAATATAAACCTCATTAAGATTATTAGTTCCAAACATAAACACTGCATTACGAATATGTGTATGCAAACCTCCTATATACTTTATAAGAGTTTCTTGTTTATGTAATGGAATATCTAACATCAAAGACAACTTACGAAATTCATATGTGTATTCTTGTACCTATTTTTATTTCTTTAAATTAAGACTTTTCCATTAAATTAAATCTGTCTCCTTATACCCCAAAGGATAGAACTATTTTCTAAGTGTAAAAGTAAAATATTTCCATGATGGGAATACATTACAAATTTTTTGAGCACCATGTTGTAGCTTACTCTGCCACTAGATGAGTGTTGTTCCTGCAAGATGAAGTGATGCCAATTTGATTTTGGTTGCCTCATCATTGATTTGTTGCACACTGCAATATACCTCCATATGTCTAACCCAGTTATCAAGCTTTTCAGCATAGACTTCTCCATTATACACAAGAAAATCGAATTTCACATCAAGTTTAGGTAACGACATGTCAGGCTTTTGTTTATGAGAATTTTTTCTTATAGAAGTAAAATTTGAACTTGTACTTGAAGAAGAAGAAGAAGATGGAGATGAAGGAGGTGAAGGAGGAGGTTTTGGAGGGTCCTATCCTTCCTCCCTTTTCACTTTATTTGAATATTCCCCTTGAAACAGTCTCTTTCATTCCAAGTAATCATCATACAACACTTTTACCATCTTCGACATGGAAAAAAAAAAATTTGAAACTCTCTTTCATTTTGAGAAAGACCTTCTTCTGATGCCATCTTCTCAATTTCAGATTTCCTCTTTCTTGATCCAATCTCAGGATCGCCTTATACAATATCTCTTTAACTATGACTTATGTTTTCCCTGCTAATCATGCATACTAAAAAACAACCAATTGCCAATCTTCTCTAATACAACTTGATCCGAAAATGATCTTTTAAAGAATTGGTTAAGTAATTTGCATGAGTTGATTTACCATTTACAAATTAATGATAAGAAGAAGATTTAATGAAATAATGTTGAAACCATCATAAAGAATAAAGAATATAAAATGAACATTAAGAGAAACAAACCATAATGCCAAATATTGTTAACGAAGTTCGACAAAGTTTCTTACATCTCTGGGCCTTTGTCTCAGTGGGGTAGGATTTCTTATTAATATTAAATGATTCAAAAGTACATCAATTGGATTACAAACTGGTCTGGTTGTTTTCTACTTGACCTCAAGAATCCAACACAATTGATGACACTGATAAAGGTTGAGCATAGCTTCTAGAAATGGCCTCCAAAGTTCACTTCTTCAATGGCTTCCCTGCATAAAAATGGCTTAAGCTTCACAAATTATTCATCATTAAGTTGTTATGAACCTACCATGGATGTAAAAAAAATCTTGGGTTATATAGATTTTCATTTTTGGTTCACATCCCAACCTTGTCCCAAATATGGCCTCAAATTAGGCTCTAGATCCTCACGTTTTGGGCCTAAATCCATTAAAATCAGGCTGAAAATATTAAAAAAATCAATTTATATAGTAAAACCCCACTTGGGAAAATTATTGGTATGAACACCCCTTTTTCTCCACCCCCTAGTCATGTGATCACCCATGTGTCTAGGATAGAGGGACAAATGGCACCCAGCCCCCGGTTCTCGGCCCTAGTCATATGGACAAGTGTTCTGGTCAATGCCTTGGTATATCTCTTAGTCGCATAACATCCATGGTCATATGCACCTTGGTTGGAGGCCTAGTCCTACTGACTGAGTGCTAACCCCCAATCCTTACACTATATCACTTTAAAATGAACATTGCCAGGTGCAGAAACAAGCAACAAACTATCCTGGATGGTTCACTGGTTGGAGTGAAGTTTTTACTATGATGTTGAGGTTGGGTGGTCGAATCCCATGGAGGCGATGAAAAAATTTTGAATCCTCCCAAATTTGGCCTAATTTGGGGTGCCACGTGGCACATTAGATTGGGGCACTTGGCCTCGCTATTCAACCACCAATCCCAGTCACTGGCACAATCAGTTGCCTATGCCACCATGTTTCCTCCTCAGAGATTGCCACATCACTGCCACCTATCACCCATACCCTTCCATGTGTCATGACCTAAGCCTACCATGACACTTTACGGACTGCCCCGTCATCGTCTGTATAGTCTACGTGTCGAATCCATACCATGCCAACTCAACGCTGAAAAATGCCAAAAATTAATGCGACGTGTCAGCCTCTAGTACGGCCATGTCATATTGTTGACATAATCATGATGTCATACTGACTTCATCTACCCTATCATACTGACATCAATAGTACATATTGTTGACTGTTGACTTTGACCTTTTTTTTGCCTATTTGGAAACAAAATCAGATCGCAATAACTTCGTCATACAGAGTCCATTTTCAAAAAAGAATATAATGTTAGAATGGACACGATGAGTGCTACGCGATGGAACTAGTTTCATCTAAATACAAGAAATTTGAATTTTTGTCCTTCTTGGATACATTTGGATCACCTATCAATGGGTTCAAGTACATTTGGGGTTTCCCTTAGGCCTTTAAGTTCTATGTCTTGAACAGTCTTGCATGTCATGACGTTGATGACAACACTGAGATTGATTAATTTGTTTCTAATAAGTGTATTATTAATTTTTACATTAAGTACTGGACTACAAATGTCTAAGTAATTGGTTTTGACCCCCATCATCAGATCTGATAGTTTACCCATAACATGGACAATTTGAGGATGCTTTCTTTTTCTATCGAGTTTCCTTGATAAAAGTTCCTGTACCATTTTCAAATCAATAGGAAAATCCTTGATGGTTTGGAATAATGGTACTTTAACACACACATTCTTGATTTCCCTTAAGAATTAAAACTTAGGCTAAGTAAGAGTTTTCTCTAGGTTTAATCATTCTATATAGGGTGGGTTTTGAAGTTTGGGGTGGGTATTATCCACTTTCAAGGGTTCCTGAGATTGTTTCAGTTTTGATTCTACATTTTGGACATCGTCATTTAGATATTCAATATAGATATGAGGTTGGTATTTAGTTAATGTCTTCTCAGATATAAGGTGGATATGATTATAGTATAGGGAAGATATGGAATAGGTATGGTAGGTAACAAGTCCAACAAATTTCACCAGTTGACCTATCCATCGTTATTAGGGTTAGGGATGGGTTGTGCAGGTAGTCGTGGGTGAGGATGGGCTAATGTGGATGATTTCATCTATGTACGGGGAGGAAGTTACATGAGTGGTTGTGTCTTGGCATACTGAAGGCCTCTTAAAGTGGGATTTATCCACCCCTATTTCCATAGCTAGTTTGGAAGAGGAGGAGCCACCAATTGTTGTGTTGGAATAACCCATGGTTCACAAGCATATTTTATGGAAGGGTGAGTCCAATTTGAATTGAAATACAAATATTGTTCTTTAATCATAACTTGAGGTATGGGTTTCTAGGGTCTCTTATGAGAGACAAAGAATAAGTGATCCAATTCCTCAACTTTTTGATAAATAGCCTTCAATCCTGGTAAGGATGGACATGTGCAAGTAGCATGATTCTGGTTACATATTCTACAAACCTTGATTTGATCCAACAAACATTCTTTCCATGGGTTCTTTGTTCTTCACTTTGGGGAAAAAATGGAAAAATATTTTTCTATCTCTTCTTTCTTCTTCTTCATTTGCAGTGTGTCCAACTGGGAGCTAAAGGAACTAAGTATATTAGCCTTGAAGTCCTCTAACATGTTCTCGATATTTTCTCTTGTAACTCCACCTCTAGTAGTGTATAAATTTCTTGCTAGTATATTGGTCCTTTTCCTTTTTTGATGTGCCTCTAGAATATTTGTGACAAATTTCCAAGATAGTATCATATTCTAAGTAAGAGAAGTATCCTCAACCCCTAAGTTGATAATTTCAATGCAATCGTCTCAGACTCCTCTCATAAATAATACATGATGTGTCTCAAAAGACAACTCCTTTCCTTTCTCTTTGCAAATTATAGTTGAACCATTCAACGTAATCCTCAAGGCTTTCATATCCATGTTGCATCATCTTGAAGAATTCCTCCCTCTTTTCCTTATCTTTATGGTAGTCTTGGTATTTTTATGGAAATTTATTCGTCATCTAGTCCCATGTGGGGATTTTTTACCTACCAAGACCCATGAACCAGTGTAGTGTAGCATTCTTTAGTGTGTTTAATTTATAATAATATGAAACATAATCATAACCTCTACAAAGTACTTCAAACTGAAAGAGGAAGGTGTCAGGATATTCTCTAGATAAACCATGAAAATTTGGTAAGAATGAATGAGGAATGTTCTTCATTTTAGTCTCTTCATTTGATCCTCTAATTGGAAATCCGAAAGCATAGGTTTCTTCCTTGACAACTTCATGTGCCATTTTTCTCCAATGGTTGTATTTTGTCTCTAATGGTACTTCAGTTCCATAGACTGGTATTGTTCACCAATCAAATCTTCTGAAAGTACAACCTATGCATGCATAGATCCTTTTATAGTCTCATATTCTTGAGAAAAGGTTTTAGATCTTCTTTTGGAAATGGAACTTGTTGTAGGTGATAGATAATTGAGATGACTGTGGTCATTTACCTCTTGATATTTACCACCATTTTTATTATTTTAGGAGTGTTTGGATTAACTAATAAATCTCCTTACTCATAACTAACTCTGTGTATAAAAAAGATTATAAAAGCACACTCTATGAACTGCTGAAAAGAAATCATACCACTCAATATACTTAAATTGAAATCCACATAATAGAAAAAAAAACAACCACACTTTTGACATATCCCTGACAATGACGCGAAAAATGAGGGACCTTTCAATTACTTCCTAATTCTCAATCCGAGGTCGTATCTTACTTGCGATCTATCATGAACCATATATACATGTATAATTCTATAATTTCCAATGAGTTGTATTACTTTAAATGAAATGCCACAAAAGAGGATATCAAAATTGCTAATCAAGTCATCAACCTATATTTATTCTTGTGGTTTACAAAAAAGGGGTGCCACACTTGCATAAAAGTAAATCACACTTGTGGAAAGTAAATCACACTTGTGGAAAGTAAATCAAACTTGCAGAAATAATAAAGGTGACTTTTTCAACTATTTAGGGTGTCTTTTATTATTTTGATGGTTGTATAATAGCTCATGTACTCAATCCTTAGAGATTCCACCACATTGTTCTTGTAAAAGAAAAGAGATAAACTACCTCAAATTGCAAACTTACACAATTGTCAACTAGAAAACTAGATGCAGAATTGCAACAACCACAGTTGTAGCAACGAGAGTTGTAGCAGCTTGAGTTGCAAATGCAAGAGTTGTAGCAACCTAAGTTGCAAAAGTCGTAGTTGTAGCAACAAGAGTTGGAGTAGCCTGAGTTGTCACAACTAGAGTTGTAATGACTCGGGTTATAGCACCCCAAATTATAGTAGCGTGAGTTACAAAAACTATAATCACAACGAGAATGAAGTTTAAATTGGAATTGCTGGAAATCAATGAAAGTAAATAAAATATATTGCAACTATACTTCAATTAATTGATAAGTGTGGTTCTAAAAAATATTGCAACAATGAGGAAACAACATAGTTGCAAGACACTGTTTTTATAGAGAAATTGATGGAAATAAATGAGGAGGAGAAATTACAGCTATTGTTCATGAAGAAAAAATCACTGCCATATGATGTGAACAATAAAAATGTACAACAATCAAAATTTACTAGATGTTGATGAAGGAATTGATGAAAGTAAATAAGAAAATGGAAATCTAATTATAACTACTTCTGCAAAATGTAAAACATGCAAATAGTACTAAGCTAAGCAAGGGGGGCATACCTCCTTAGATGAGGTATCGATATAAGAATGTAGTAGAAACTAAAATGATCAAAATACCATCAATTGAACATGAGGAAAAGGAAATCATATATTTGAAACTCCGAGTCTTACAATACAATTGAATATTATAGACTAAAAAATCTCCTCCATCGGGCTCAAGAGAGGATGCAATTTTATACAATACATCTGAAGTCTAGATAAAATAAATAGATGGTTGTACATCCATGAGAATCACGTTGTTCATCCGCTTAGATTAATATTGGTGAATTTTAGAAAAGAGAGGGAATATGTTTACTCATCGGCAAGGAGATGATTGGCAAGAGATTTGTTTCCTCTTTTCGTTATCCACTTTCCTATTGTCACTTTCCCGCGTGAGGAGTGATATGTCACTAATAGTTGTAATGATGACTATTTCACTAGAAAAATATTAGAATTGTATCACTGACAATAATACTTCCATTCATAATTGTAGCATATGTATGCTTGGGAAAAGGAGTTGTATCACTTATGGAGGAATTGGACCTCTTTCAGACAATTGTAGCCACTGTATATTCCCCTGTATAGTAATGTTAGTGTAAGAAGGTCAAAATTTTGTTAATAAATATGTAATAATGACATAAAGTATCATATGGGGGAAGGTTCATACCTTAGTGAAAAGTGAGACAAACAGGATGAGGAAGGTATCAAGAGAAGATGAATAGTGGAAAAATGATGTTATAGCACACATTTCCACACCTATGAATTTGTGACATAGCCCAACCCTTCCCCTACCTTTCTAATCTAAATCCTATATTCCCTTATCATAGTCACCTAAAAACTTGATTTCTTATTATATCTATGGGTTCCCTTTGTGAAACACATGGACATCCACACCTTGCAAGATTGTAGCCCACATCTTTCCTAAAAAATTGGAAAAAAATAAAATAATTCCACTTTTTGGGGTGGGGATTTTTGTTGGGCTTGTTTCCCAACCTCCCTAAACCTGTATCTAAAATAATTCAACCTCTTGAGCCTCTAAAGGATGGTATAAATGCACCATTGAGGGAATGGATGAGAAGGAACAACTAAGGTGCAAGATCATGCTGGAAACATTTTACCAAGCTTCCCTAATCCCTTCATTATGAGAGTAGCATCCCATACCTAGAAAATCCTTTTCTAGTGTTCCTTCCTTTCTCTATATAACTATAGGGTCTGTTCTTGTCCCTGTTGAGTTATGTAAGGAAGAGACTCACCAGTGAGTTGATTCTTGAAGTTCTTTGGAGGAACCCAAGTGAGTTGGCTCTGAACCAGTATGGAACGTTGAATCAGGTTGTAACTACCTCTCTCACATCGATGGTAATATAAGAGTTATGTTTCCCTACTATTGTGTGTTTACTGGTTAATTATACGTTAATGTATTTTATATATATTTGAATCTATGAACATGATATATTATATTTGAATGCATAACTACCTCTTAGCAACCTATTCTTGGTTTGCTATTGCAGGCTAGTTTCGATAGAGATCAGGAGTGCTTCAAGAAGTGATAGAGGGGATTGACATCGAATGAAGTATTTAAGGTGTGAAACCTTCCCTTATTTATTTCTCTCTCTCTCTCTGCTTATAAAAATAGTTATTTCTTGTATGCATAGTTATAGATATGTTTTAGTTTTTTATTTCGAATTTTTTCTTTCTCTGCTATGACTTGAACCAAGGTCACGAGGAAAAAATACCTTAACCAAAATTGGTGACCATATTGGGGAGTCTCCTAGTTTAGGTCGGTTGTAGGGTGTCATGTGTGTCCTTTTTTATTTCTTGTTTTCCAAGCTTTGTTGCAAAGATTTTATTATTTGGAAACTTTTCCATAAGTTTCTAGGAGTCTCCCTATTGAAAGTTCTTTTTATTTTTCCAATTTTACAGATTTAACTACACTTTTCTATTATATTAGTCGTGGATATCCGCACCTTTACCATGTATGAACCACAGACATCCACAAGTGTTAGTTCACACACTCACGGACTTGTGTGAAATTTTTGAAAAATATTTCCTTTCTTCCATCTCTTGGATATTTAGGGGATTGTCTAGATCATCCTGGGATTCTCGTGTTTGTGATTTCTTTTTATCATAGTGTTAAGTATTTGAAAAATTCTAAGTCACAAAAAATATCTTGATCTTGGTTTCCCAGTGTTCTTGGCTTACTTTTAGGTTGGATTTTAAATATAAATGTTTTGAATTTAAAAAAAAAAACCCCTCATGGCCGGGGGGCCATCAATCATGTATCTTTCCATTTATTTTATCATATTTTGTTAGTTTTCTTTTGATAGAAAGAAAACAAAAAAAAACTAGTTTTTCTACTAGTTAGGTCTCTTTATTTCTTTGAAATGTTTTGCACTATTGTTTGAAAAAGAAAAAATATATTAGCATAGGTTTTAATTTTTATCTCATCTTAAAATAATTTCAAAATAAAATCAAAAAGAAAATCCTTGTTTTTTCATCTCTTGTATTTTGCATCAAAAAATGAAAACATTGCATTTCAAGCTTTGAAGGATTGTTCATGCATTTTCTTTGCGAAACTCTTTTTTAATTTGAAGAATTAGAGTAAAGTTGTATTTTCTAGTTTTCTTATAAGTTTCACTTTTGTAAGAGTCTCAAACAAAATAAGTTGCACCTTCATACCCCTTGAGTAAAAACAACCACTAAAATGAACACTAAACTTAAAATGTACTAGACTTTGTTTCTAGGGTTCAAAAACAAGTTTAGTGTTAGGGTCTTGGATTAGGATTGGAGAGCTAACTCTCCAAGTCCATTGAACAAACATAGGAGTCTGAGTTAGGGAGAATATCAAATCCAATTGTCCTATAAGTATATCTAGGAGCCTCCTCTAACACAGTAGCTAGAAATGAGGTCACATGAAGGATAGCCGAGGAAATTTCCCCTCTGAAGCTTGAAAAAGCATAGTGAAAAGATAATGTATTAGGGTATTCTCTAGTGCATTTATCTCCATGAGAGGAGGCAGTTTCAAATCTTTGATATTTGTTACCCCTCCCATATGTTCGATCCCAACTATCGAATGTACCCCTCAAACATTGAATGTGACTTGATAACCTTAGCGTATTTTCCTAGGGATCTTAGAGGTGACTACAGGGGATTGTTGTGGTACCTGGGGAAGATTTCATATCACATTTTTTAGTACTTTTGTAGGGCTCCCCACGAAGCATGGGTGCTTGCACAGGATAAGGATGGTTAGAGTAGGTTGGGATAACTTCTTCTCACTCCTTCTTCCATTGGTCAATGGAAATTAATCAAGCCATGCCTTCATCCAGAAGGTCTCTTTCAATTTTTTTATTTCTTTGGAATCATGACCTCATCCACCTGGGCTAAAGATTTGGAAAAAATGTTTTCTTGTGATGTTTCTCTTATGGATTTTTATTGGATTCTTTCTTTGTATAGTTTTCCTTAGGTTCTGTTTGTGTCACCACTTTTGGATCATTGATTTAGGGTGGTAAACCAACCGCTCCTATATTCAGAAAGGACCCCTAGAATTTCTATTGAAAGCATGGAGCTTTCTCCTAGAAGGCATGGGATTTTATAACACTAGTTTTTCAGATTAAGTCCATGAGACTTTTATGGACATGAAAATTCCTACAAGGGATGAATATATGCATAAGAATGATATGGATGAAGTTCTTGAGGATACCAACCAAGGGACACCTGCCCAATGGGATTCTTGTGTTTTTACTTTCTTTATAAACATTGGTGCTCCCTTGATGGCCACTTTCAACATTGCTCAGCTGAATGTAGGACTACTAGTTTAGTTTTGGAACACTCCAAATGTCCTGAATGTTTGTAAAGTTTATTCCTCCTTGTCCCTATTTTGGTGAAATTAATGATACTAGTAGCCACAAGTATAAAAGGAATAGGAAGAGGAAGAGTAAGAATAAGAAGTCACCAGCCTCTGAAAGTCATGCTGGGGGCAGGTGACCAACCTCTGCTAGTCATGCTAGAAGCACAAGCCCAATCACTGTAAGTCAACTAGCAACAATTCACCAACCTATGTGAGTCATCTTGGAGATAGGTCATCCATCTCTGCAAGACATGTTGAATACAAACACCTAGTCTATGCAAGTCATGCTGGGGGAAAAATCCTAGTCCCTCCAATTCATACTGGACAAACATCACCAACCTCTGCAAGTCATGCAAGAGATCAAATAATAACCTCTGTGAGTTATGTTAGAGATAGGTAAACAACCTCTCTGATTCATGTTGGACTCCTTTCAGCATCCTTTCCTAGTCATGCTTGGGGAATGAAACTATCCTCTGCGAGTTATGCTATGAGAAAAAATCTAGTCATTTCTAGTCTTACTGGCATCGAGTCACCAACATCTATGAGTCATGTTGGAGTCTTGTCCCCAACCTCTACTAGTCAAGTTGGAGATGTACCACAAACCTATACTATTCATGCTGGGGGGAACCTACCGACCAATGCAAGTCATGCTGGGGGTATGAAAAAAGCCTCTCTGAGTCATGCTGAGAGAAAATGTCCGATCACTCCTAGTCATACTGGCATTGAGTCACCGACCTCTATGATTCATGTTGGATTATTCTGACCAACTTATGCTACTCATGTTGGGACATGCAACCAACCTCTACTAGTCATGCTTGGGTTAACCCACCAACCACAACAAGTGATGTTGGGGGAATTAATACAGTTGAGAAGCCTAGACATATAGGACATAAGCCCAAGTTCCCTTTTAAAATTTTCAAAGGATATCACCTTACTCATCTGTGCCCTGCTATTGTTGTGGTATGAGAATTGTGGTCCTTGTATCATGACTCTTCTAGTTCTAAGTCATCTTTGGTTTCCCCGCAATATATTCAATATTTGGTTGAAAAAGCAGTTGTGTGGATGCAATATTTAGTCGACACCACTCTTGTTCTGGAGGGTGATTCACATCTTGAATATGTTGTATTGCATCTTATTCAACTAGTGGTTGATGAAGTGGTTGTGTCGATGCAATCTTCAATTGATCCCACTCTTCTATTTGAGAGTGACAAGTCTAAGGAGGTGATCTCATTAATGCAATATTTGGATAATCCCACTCTTATTTTGGGGATTAATGTGTCTTTTGACCATATCCATGGAATTTCTAATTCAGCACCTTTTGGACAAGGGGGAATTCCACTCTCTTCGAATACGCTCCCTTCGAGTCCTCTGATGGTTTCCATTGATTGGAATGATCTTGTAGAGCCTCATTTCCTTCTTCTACACCCTTCCAGATAGTGGATGGAATTAATAAATTAGGAATTCGTTGAAGTATTTTAGATGAAGGATCTGTTGATATTATGGTAGATGTGGGATGTAACCCAGATGAGACTAGAATATTTTGGGAAGCAAGAGAAGCCCTAAAACATTGCATAATAATCCTAGGAGATAAGTCAGCTCATGAGAATATTTATTATCGAGGTATTAGCCTCCATAATTTCGACCCCGTTAGGTCACTTAGAGGACTATAAATAAGAGAGTGCTAGAGATCATTTGACACACTCTCTCTCAAAACTCCATAAGACCAGTGGTGCACAAGTCTAGAGAGGAGCTGCTGCAATTGGAATTTCAGTTTTGGCTTGGAATTTTTTTTTTTTTATGGTTTGGACTTTCTTTTGGCACACTAGCTCTAGAGGGAGGTATGCTACCTTGGTTGGCTATCAGTTCTAGGGTTTTCTTCCAAAAGTATTCTCTCTGTGAAGGTTAATGTGCTCAAGGGTGGCCTTTGTGCCCATGGTTGGGTGAAAATATTGCTATATTTCCTATGGTGAAATGATCACACATATTTTTATAACAAGCTATGGGGCCACACTATCTTCAGACAATATAACTGTTGGAAGATAGTTTGGGAGGATTTGCTCAGTTACAATTGCAGTTGTAGTCAAAGTTTTGCTGCAGCAACAAAACCCTAACCCTCTTGTTAAGGAACCTTAAGTTAATAGCTTGACCTAATTTCTAGATAGCCTAGTGCACCCTAGCCAAGTGCACCCCCTGGTACTCTCAGCAAGCCAAGACGTCAAGTTGAGTTTTTTTTTCAAAGGTTGACCAAGTCAAAGAATTCATGACTTACTCTATGATGTCGAAAAAAAAGTTCGAAAGGGTTTCTAATTTCAGAGCATGGAAAACAAGGATTGAACTCATTCTTGCCAAGAATAAAGTGTTGGATATTGTGAAAGGCAAGATCATGGAATCACAATTTGAAGTAGGAAAAGAGAAGGAACCTCAAAACATTGCAGTTATGGAGAGGTTCAAAGACAATGACATCAACACTATGAGTATCATAGTGGACTCTGTAAAATACCACTTGATACCCTACATCTCTCATCTTGACTCATCTAAAGAAGATGTACGATGCGTTAACTAACCTCTTCTTAGTCATAAACATTAGACAAGTAATGAGTTTGAAGATTGAGCTCTGCGACATAAAAATGAATGATGATGATAGCATAACATCATACTCTATGAGAATCTCTCAATTAAGAGATCAACTACAAGCTATTGAAGAAGTCACTTCAGAAAAGGAATTGGTAAATATAGTACTCAATGGCCTTCCCAAGACATGGAATTCATTTTCCACAAGAATGGACACAAGAATAGAGTATCCCACATTTGAAGAACTATGGACTTGTTGTGCACAAGAATAATCAAGGATTAGCACAAAAGAGAAATCCCAAAAGAAATATGATGACAAGGATCCACAACAAAAATTCAAGAATTTCAGGAATAAGAAGAAGTTTGTCTTAAGGGAGGAAACAAACAAGGTAACAGTTGTTGAAGAAAGGGAACCCTCAAAGAAAGCCAAGTAGGATAAAACAAACTTCTTGTTCTAGTCAAGGTAACAATATTCTTCTATAACCTTGTACACACCATTTTTACATAGTTCATGTAAATATCATGCATATCTATTTATAGTCAAAAAGAAAAGATGGTCAGTGAAACATACCTATGAAAGAATAACAAGATAAGGATTGACTACAAGAAGATGAAGTATGTTGGAAAATTCCTATGGAAGGCATTATCCAACTAACAACTACTAGATAGGCCACAATCAAAATCAGACTTGAAGAGACTAGAAATAAGTCTGTCATCAAGAGGAAAAAACAATAAAACTTGTGACACTTTGCAAAAAGAAATAAGGATGTAGACAAAACCATGGACTCTGTTAGATGGAGGAAGTTGATTGAAAAATTCCAAAAGAAGAGCATGCATTTGGGCATGAAGTCGGGATAAATAAGGAGCTAATCCTAAATGATATGATCCATTGAATAATCTGTGAAGATTATAAATTATCTTTCTATGTTCCCCATTGAATGTAGCAGCCATGATAAGCAACACATGTTTAGTTTGACTCTAGAAGACGTTTTCTTTGAAAATAATTCTTAAGTATCATTGGTTTGTCATTGTTTCATGGAAAAATGCACAGGAGATCTAGCTAAAGAAAGTACAAACAAATCTTATCAAGAAAGGAAGAGAGACTCAATATGGAAGAATGAGAAAATATATTCACACTACTCCAATGAGCTGATGATTGATACATAGATCATGATCAATATGATACAATGAATGAGTGGAATACACTCATATATAGGGAAAAACATTCCATAATTAAGAAAATCAATCGAACAATTATCTTTCCTTAGGAATGCATGCATGCATAATAGTGATGGTAAAAGTAGAAACTCTAAAATAGAACTAGTGAGTTAAGTCCCACTGAACTAGTGTGTCAAAAATATAAATTTCTCCATCACCCTCCCTGAACATCACTATGGAGTAAAAAATAAGTCATGAATACTAGGTCATTTTACTTATGTACATTACAACTAATTAACAATGAATAAAAAGGAGGAAATAGGGAAAACCACGTGGGAACAAACCCCCCCCTCAAAAGATAATGTATCAAAAGAAGAAAATGACAGTTGCTAGGAAACTCTGTTCTTCACTACAAGACGATCATGCAAATTCTGAAACTTCTTCTTACTGAAAGTCTTCGTGAAGATGTAGAAATATTTATGGATTTGATGAATTTTTTTGGCAACCTATTGGGCCTTGTACCTCTTGATCCTGTGGACCCATCTGCACCTGAAAATATTCTTTTTTGGTGGAAGTGGAACCAGATGTGAAGTCTGATTCTTTAGGAGTGAGACATACTCCTTCTGCATGGATAATTGCCATAATGGATTTCCCACAACCCTATTATACCTCTGTGGATCAGTATATTGAACCATATAGCAATGCATGGGCATCACAGGTTATGAAGCTGAAAATAAATGAGAAGGCTCCTCATGTTGAGATCAAGTCCTCCTTGAATCCAATGGATTCCATGCAATGTTAATTGTTGCATGAAGTGTGGTATGTTTCTTCTTGGGAATCTGCTGAAGCTTCAATGCTGGCTTCTTATCTAGATGTACTACCTTCTTATTTCCATGTATAAAATCTGAGTGTATAGAATAATCTCTAATGTCTGAAACTGATGGAAGAACAAGAGTATAGGCATTTTGCACTGGAGGTGCATGCAAAGTACTCTCTTTATGTGTACGTAGAATAGAGGAGTCATCGTCATAAAAATTAGTGAATTTATACAACCTTGACTTGTGATCAACCTCACCAATTGCAATGATGGAATTTTCATGCATGTCAATTACTGAAACTAAATCTAATGTAAATTCAACCTTTTTACCTTTCTGAGTGATCTGATAAACTAAGAGCAGATTCATAGAAATATTCGAAACATGTAACACATTCTCAAAACTGTCATTGTGGAGTTCCACTCTCCCTTCTCCTGCTACTGCTACTGGAGTATCATCCCCCATGAGAATATGGGGTCTTGAGAATGGACTCAAAGAAGATAAAACTTCATCTTTCACTGCCATATGATGGGATGCACCAGAATCTATAATCCATTAATCAGATGAGGAATTAATTGCAACCAGAGCATGTTGATTAACTTTCTTAGGAGAAAGATCTTTGTCCTTCTGCTTCTTGGCTCCCTATGGAATGAAGTTTCCAAGGTTGTTCTGTTGAAGTGCATGTGCCATAAGATCGATCTATTTCTTCATGCATGTGGATTCTTCATGATTTGGTTTATTGCAGTAAATGCATTGCTTTCCCTTCTTCTTCTTATTGGAATCTGAAGAGTCTTTGGAACCTGAAGAATCATTAAAGGGTTTGGAATATCCCTCCTTCCCATTATGTTTGGATGACCCTTTTCCATCATTCATGGTGAGTGCATGTGCTTTGGGATATTTCATGAGGCCCATATGTATGATTTTTTTCTTCTCTTGCGTAAGAGACTCAATGAACTGAGCCAACATAGGCATTTTCCAATTTGTTCCAAAAAGACATTTGCCAGAATGGAAATTGGAGACATATACAACATATTTTGGTCCTATCTTGGACAATATTGTTAGAATAAGTTGTTTCTCTTCTGTAGACTTATCAATACCACATTCACCCAAGCTTAATAGAAAATATTTAAATTTAGTAAAAAAATCTTGTATATTATCAAAACTTTTAGGGTCTAAGGTATTCAACTCTACCTCAAGCATATGACCTCGCATCTCATCCTGCTTTCCAAAGAGTCCTTCCAAGGTGGTCTAGATCTCATTTGGAGTCTTGCCTATGGAAACATGAAACCACAAATTAGTGGAGATTAACTCAAGAAGTAGTCTTGTGGCCTCATCCTTACCGTTTTCCCATCTCATCTTCTCAATCACTGATGTGGGTTCTATTTCTGTCACCATTGTCAAATTATATAGTCCTTTTCTTTTGAGTTGGAATGTCATCTTGGGATTCCAATCAAAATAATTGTATGGTGTGAGGATTACCACCAAGTTTTACTGTATAATAGTTGTCATATCCATCTCTCCAACTGTTTCTAAGTACCCCTAAAAATTTACTCTCAATCTGCAAGTGAAAAATTAAGAAATCACAATAGAAATGGCACTTTAAGTGAAAATTTGTTAAGGTCCAAAAATTGACCCGGGCTGAAATGGCTGAACGACAACTCAAAGGCCTCCATTATAACTGTGATGACAAATATTTCCCCTGCCACAAATGTAAGGAACAAAATCTCTTTATGGCCATATCTGAGGATATTCAAGAAGACGATGATGACACTTCCCCTGTTCTCGAGTCACCAGAAACTTCTGAAATAAACCCTCCTTCCGACCCTACTGCAGAGGAACCCATCATTTCCCTCAATGCTCTCACCGACTTCTCTGCCCCCCAAACTCTCAAGCTAATCGGTTGTATCAAGCACTGAAAGGTCATCATCTTGGTTGATAGTGGCAACACCCACAACTTTATTCATCGCTGCATCGCCCAAGAAACCCATGTTAAGGTCCTAACCCGCACATAGGTAGATCAATGTATTCGGATGTA
>CBVK0100413383.1:0-19740 GCA_900067695.1 Picea abies
ATTAGTTAGTTATTTCATTTATTTTATTTGTTTCTTTTAGGACTTTTAGATTGGCTAACGGAGCCATTAAACCCGTCGGAATGAGTTACACCAAACGAATTGGGTTATTTAGACAACCCCGGACCATACTCGTTCTTCCAGTTGACGGATGGTCATTTTCGCCCGCCAACACTATTTAGTTGATCAACTTGAAGTGTATCATTTTTGTATCTCTGATGAACTTTAAGTGTATCCTTTTAGTATCTCTGATAAACTTGAAGCATAATCTTTGGCCCATCATGTATCCTTTTAGTTGGTGATGTTTAAGCTTTGTGGCCTTTTGGTGCATGTGTCTACATCAATGGATATAGAGGTCCTATTGATGATCCCCAATAACTGCATTCAAAATTGATTTCAACACTTTCTTCACCTCTTTAGCCACTTGAGATATGTGCTCCACCTCCTTCAATGTTCCATTCAAATATTTGTTCACCCACCTATGTAGGCTATCAAAATACACGTAGAATTCTACATATACTCTAATCTTGGGAATATCTTCCAACATTCCCTCACATTGATACAAGTGGATATTAGTGGCCACCCACCTATTCCAACTGGCTCATCTTGGTAGTTTTTTAGTTTGGTATTTTTTCCTAGTTTTCGGGTCTTGAACTTCTAGGGTCATTTTGAGGCCCTAAACAATGTTTTTATGGCTCACCACAGTCAAATTGTAGACAAATTTATAAGTTTATGGCATAATGTGTATTCCTCGGATAGACCTTTCCAACGGGATGTTGTGCACCTAAAACAAAGATCTTATGCAAAAGTTACGACCACGGAAATTTGATGTACCAACTTACCCCAATGGGGCCCACATGGCTTTTGGCGCTTCATCTCCTAGGGTTAGGTTTTTGGATATCTAGGGTTTTGGTGTTCATGTTTATTGTAAAAATTATTTTAGAGCCTCATTGTACTCGTATTCTTGCGAATGAACACAACTGTCACATCTCTTCTCAAAGATAAGTTGTCACCATTCTAACAAGCTTGTTTTCAGTCTGCATTTTACAGTTTCAACATATTAATTTATTGAATAGAATCAAGTTTTATTGTATCTCTACTATTGCTCATTTTGTCTCTATGTTAATAATAATAATAATCTGTGTTCATTTCGTTCTTCTCATAAAATATGGATCAGTGATATCAGAGCGGTCTTCTCCTTGTCGTTCTTAGTGCATGTCCCCGACGAGGTTAGGGTACAAAGAGTTGGGTCTAGAGCTTGTTTCTCTTTAGGACAAGAAATCTCATGCCCAAGTGACCTTCCATGGTGGGACAAAGGAAATATGATGGGATAGGAGATCCTTTCAAGTTGTCACTCGAGGAAGCCCTCGCACAAAAGAGGATTGAGATGATGGATAATTTTGCGCAAATACTTCGATGGCTACCAACAAGAGACACATCTTCCTCGAGCGGAGGTGCCACCCCCTTCAAGGTACAAATCAACTTTGATATTCCTATATTTGAATTTCATATAGACACAGATGTTGTAGACAAATGGTTGAATCTGCTAGAAGGGTATTTTTTTGTCCATAACTTTTCAAATAGAGAAAAGATTATTTTTGTGGTCTTCAAAGCCATCCCCCATGTCAAAGATTGGTGGGAGACTTTCTGTGAGAAAAAGGTAGCAGAGGAACCCTCATTATTTATAGTCACACTCACCTAGGAGTCCTTCAAGGATGATATTAAGGAACAATACTACCTTGTTGGAAGTTATGACGACTTGTATACAAAATGGACCACATTGCAGCAGGAAAGGGACCAACCAGTACCAGAGTTCAAAAATATCTTCCATACCTTGCGCACCAAGATGCGTATCAAATATTGTGAGCGAAATCTAGTGCTCAAGTACCATGTTGGTCTCCACATATATATCCAAGCATAAATTGAGTTTCTGGACACCTCATCCTTGGGTGCAACTTATCGATATGTTGTCAAAATCGAGCAGAAGCTTAAAAAAAAGACGTAGTAGTTTTGGTATGGGAACCCCTCACAGCAGAAGCAGGGAAAGGGAATCCAAAACTCGTCGAACAAAGAGTATAACAAAGATAGACAGCCTCAAGAAAATCAGTCTAAGATGCAAACAAAGAAGGACAATGGAAAGATGAAGAAAGATATCGAGAAGTGATGTGACTTCCATAATATCCCCTGGCATAACACTGTTGATTGCCACTCAAAGAAGTCATTGGTGGATGAGGTGAAAGACTATGAATCAGATGTGGGTTTTGACTTTGAGTCAGAACTAGAAAAGAGGAGACATATCATTGACGTGGAACCCAACACCACCGTTGCTACCACCAATATCTAGCACGGTGAACTAATGAGCCAGAGGAAGGCGAGCACCTCTTTCATTCACAGATGTGGGTGGAAGGCACCCCACTGCACTTCATCATTGATAGTGATAGCTAGAATAACCTCATCTCAATGGAGGTCATCAAGCGGCTGGCCCTGCCGACAATGTCACACCCACAATGCTACACCATCGAATGGCTCCACCAAGGAAGCGATCTTCACGTCAACCAACAATGTCACTTGTTGTACAACATCAAGCCCTTCAAATATGAGGTATTGTGTGATGTTTCTTCCCTTAAAGTTTGTGATGTTATTTTGGGCCAACCTTATTTATGGAAACTTCATGTTGTATATGAGTCTAGGCCTCGCAGTGTTATTATTACTTTGGATAGGAAATTGTACAGGATACCCGAGGTAGTCCAACCTAGTGCCATTTCCTTGATCTATGAAAATAAATGCAGGAAGGTCATCTCTTAGACCGAGAAGTTTTTCTTCTTCGTGATTCACTCTTAGAGTGAGCGAAAAATTGCAACCACATCCATGACCTCCGTGGTCGACCTCTCCATGCAACAGATGCAAGTGGATAAGATCGCGGAAGAATACAAATACATCTTCTCCTCGCCTACTGGGGTACCTCTACATTGTCATGTCAAGCCTTCCATCGATATGAACCCTAGTGCACTGCTACCCAATGGGCCAGTCTATCATTTCTCTCTGTTAGAAAATGAGGAGATCGAGCGTCACATTGAGGAATTTCTCCAAAATGGGCACATATGACCTAGCTCATCACCTTGTGGATGCCTAATCATGCTTGTGTAGAAGAAATATGGGACCTAGCAGCTTTGCATTGATTACCAAGCCTTAAATAAAATCACAGTCAAGAACCGATACTCAATTCCCTGAATCGGTGATCTCCTTGATCAACTCAAGGGGGCCAAATACTTCAGTAAGATTGATCTGAACTCTGGCTACCATCAGGTCCCAATAGAGAAGATAGATGTATGGAAGATTGCCTTCAAGTCAAAATAAGGTCTTTTTGAATGGTTGGTCATGCCCTTTGGTTTGACAAATGCCCCAACAAATTTCATGAGGATGATGGATGGTATATTGCGGCCTTTCACCAATTATTTTGTAGTGGTGTATCTAGATGACATCCTCATCTATAGCAAGACTTGGGTGGAACACTTGCAACATATTCAACATGTTTTGCACACTCTGCGGCAGCACAAGCTATATGCCAACTTGGAAAAATGCTCCTTTGGCATGGACATGGTCCAGTGCCTAGGATACATTATTGATGAGAATGGTGTGCATGTGGATCCAGCTAAGATCCAGGTCATCTATGACTGCCCAACCCCAACCACACTCACTGGGATTCAAAGCTTCTTAGGCATTGGCAATTTATATCGCAGGTTCATGTTGGCATTATCCCATATTGCATGGGCCCTCAATCAAGTAACTAGGGGCAGTGGTAAGGAAAAATTTGTGTGGGGCCTGTCCCAACAACAAGCATTCGATGATTTGAAGTAGTGCTTGTGCTTAGCTCCAGTGCTTTCATTACCTGACCTGCAACAACCCTTTGAGATCGAGACAAATGTTTCATACTATGATGTGGGTGCATTTCTCACTCAGCATGGCCACCTCGTGGCCTATCATAGTGAGACACTATCAGATGTCGTTTGTAAGTACCCTATTATTCATGTCACCAGTGGAGGCATTACATTCTCAGGAAGGAGATAGTCATCCACACTAATCATAATCCATTGCAATTCATACATACACAAGGAAAATTGCATAATGACCACCATCAGAAGTGGTCCACATACGTGCAATAGTTCCACCTTAACATCAAGTATAAGAAAAGAAGTACCAATCGCATCGTTTATTTCCTTAGCCGACCTCCAGTCGCGACACTCACCACCATTCTAGACTCTTGCGGCTACGAGACCTCCATATGGCCCCAACTCTATGAGAAAGATCCTAACTTCACCACCACCTACCAGATGTTGGGCTCAAACATAACTATCACTAATTTCCATCTTCAGTATGGGTTGTTGTGCCATCTTAGCCATCTCCGTGTTCCATCAAGCGAGCGATCAAAGCTAATTTTTGAATCCCAATACAATCGGGTTGCAGGACACTTCGGTGTAGAAAAGAAAGTGGCAGTGTTGCAGTAGCATTTATACTAGCTGCAACTTTGACATGATGTCATCAAGTATACCAAGTCTTGCGCTATTGCCAAACTGGTCACTAAGAAACAAGGCCTGTACACCCCTCTTCCTACTCCTGACAGGCCCTAGAAATCCATCTCAATGGACTACATGTCGGACCTTCCATCCACCAAGCATGGAAATTACTGTGCTTTTGTGGTTGTTGATCACTTTTCCAAGATGGTGATTCTGACCTCCTACAAGAATAGCATCACAGCAGAGGCCACTACCAAGATCTTCTTTGAACAAGTGTGGGTACATTTAGGAATACCAAAAACCATTATCTTAGATCACGATAGTTGGTTCCTCATCAAATTTTGGTCAAGCCTCTGGTCACTACTGGACACCAAGCTCACCAAATCCACTACCTTCCACCCCCATATGGATGGCCAAACTGACGTCATCAACCAGATGATCATGCATATCCTCCACATGTACAATTACAAGTACCCCCGCACATTGGATGAGAATTTTCCCTATGTTCAACACAACTACAACAGAGTCATACACAACTCAACTGGCCATAACCCCTTTCAGGTGGGGTTGGGATTTCAACCATTGGATCCCATGGATGTTGCACTACCCCTTGCAGCCACCCAGGAAGACTCGTCCCATGCTCCAACTGAAGCTAAAAAATCCACCCAATTCATTGATCGGATCCATAACATCTGCTAACAATTTCAGTATATTTTATAGAAGTCTAATGCCAAGTAAAAGTAGCACCATGATCAACATCGAGTGTCACACAACTTTCAGGTGGGAGACAAAGTTTGGTTGCACTTGCAGAAAGAATGCCTTACAGGGCCCCATCGAAAGCTTCATCCACTCTGCTATGGAACTTGAACCATCACCAAGGCTGTGGGAGATAATGCTTTTGATCTCAAAATTCCCCCCTTCCTTGACTTGCACCCAATGTTCAATGTGGATCTCCTTCGGGCATATTTTCCACCATTTTTGGACACCTCAGAGATAGCGAAACAGTTGACACCAACATAGCTCAACCCTAACTACATGGAACAAGTATCCATTGATCCTATAATGGACACATAGGTCAAGGGAAATAGTTAGCAGAGCATCCAGATTTATTGGGTTGTCAAAGTAGGGTAGCTCATGCACCAAGGAAAGTGGCTCACCCGGGGCCAAATTCAGTAGAAATTTCCTCATCTGATGGGGGAACTAAACACAATGGATACCATTACTTCCTAATGGTGGGGGATTGATCCAAGTGGATATTGGTGGCCACCCACCTATTCCAACTGGCTCATCTTCGCAGTTTTCCAGTTTGGCAATTTTTTACTAGTTTTAGGGTCTTGAACTTTCGGGGCCGTTTTGAGGCCCTAAACAACGTTTTTAGGGATTTCCAAAATCAGACCATAGAGAAAATTATATTTTGATGACATATTGTGTAGTCCTAGGATAGACCTTTCCAACATGTTATCGTGCGCCTAAAACAAATATTGTATGCAAAAGTTACGACCCCGAGAAGTTGATGTACCAACTTACCCCAACGGAGCCCACATGATTTTTGGCGCTTCATCTCCCAGGGTTAGGTTTTTGGATGTCTAGGGTTTTGGATTCATGTTTATTGTAGAAAGGATTTCAGAGCCTCATTATACTCATATTATTGCGAATGAGCACAATCATCGCATCTCTTCTCAGAGATAAGCCACCACCATTCTAGCAAGCTTGTTTTCCGTCTGCATTTTACAGTTTCAGCATATTTCTTTATTGAATAGAAACTAGTTTTAATGTATCTATGTTATTTTTCATTGTGTCTCTTTGTTAATAATAATAATAATCTTTTTTCATTTCGTTCTTCTCATAAAATATGGATCACACATGGAGCCTTTAAAGGTACATATTATCATGCCCTAAAAAGGTTGAGCCAGATTGAAAACAAGAGTGAGAATGCTTAGAAATTTCAATGTGGCACTTTCTAGGAGTATCCATGGTAGTAAGAATAGTAGGGGGCTTTCCAAAAATGACTTTTGGAGACCCTTAAGGAATCAAGGATGAATCATCAATAGGTTTTTTAAGGTTATCAAGTACCAGAGCAACTATAGAAATAACTACTTCAAGGAAACACCTATTTGAAGTATAGGAAATTAAGTACGAAGACTCAATTACATCCCTCAAACCAATAGGTATATGCTCAACAATTTTCCCACAATCATAAATTTATGCAACTGGCTCAAACTCCTAAGAGGGTTTCAGATCTGGTGTAATAGCATGGGTATCAATATTTACTTGTGATATGCCAGGATGAGGTCACAAAGAAAAAGGAAAGGGAAACAATGGGATTTCGGGTAGAATGTTGATATCCCATACATAAATAACATGCTTATGAAATTTTCCCAAACTCTTCAAAATAAACATCAAAATGTACAAAAAATCTAGTCTTCTTTCTTCAACCACCTATCCAAGTGTTTATATTCGAGCCTCCTCTTCTTTTCCCTAAGAATGACCTCTTCTCAAAAATTCCATACTCCATACAATCGCAGCTAAAGATCCTATCCATGACACTTACTCAAAAATATATGTTCTTAAGTCAAATCATGAATGGAGAATAATCAATAAAGCTGGGTTTCCAACCACAAATTAAGAGAAAACAAGCCTTAATGCATCCAATAAGTTAAGGGAAAGAAAAAAGAGTAAATCAAGTTTGAGGCAAGGGTAATTTTCTCACTATCAAGGTTAAAACCATAATTTATATATGCCCAATCAATTAAAATAACCAACTGAACTTCTACATCGAAGAATACATCTTTCTACAACCTCACCATAAACTAATTAGAACTTAATGAAAATTGCACAATTTTGCTGACCTAGAATTTGTAAAGATTGCTAGACAATTTTTCTTCAAAACAAAACCATTAGGTTCCTTGGAAAAGCTACAATATAACCAACTTTAAAAACCAACAACAATATTTTCAATAATAGCATGAGATTACTGCCAACAAAATGCAACTTGAAATAATAACCAAAGGCAATGAATAGTCAGATGATGAATAAATTACTTCATAACCATATGGGCCTTAGAAAAATCAAGCCCACATAACAATATTTATTACAAAATAATTTCCAAACCCAACCTAGCAAAAAACTTACACTGGCCATATATAAATGAATGCAAGGCTTCACAAGATTGCATCTGAATATATAACCAAAGACAAACAAGTTTCCAAAGAAATTGATCAGTACTGAGTGAGTAGTGAAAACAATCTCAAATTGCTCTAAGTCTAGAACAAGCACAAATGATGGACTAGGTAACATCTCATAAATGAAGTTCAAATTTCTCTAAGTCTAGGAAAAGCATAGTTTTACACATACAAATGCAAGCAACCCATAGACTCCAAGTTGAGGTAAAGTAGGATCATAAATAGGCCCATACTATAGTCTTCACAAAAATCCGACCAATCAACTAGAATTACAAATTAACAAGTTGGTCACAACAAGTGACATCATGGCATCAAAGAGGTAGGCTTGGACACTAAAGTAGATAAACAATATTTGTTGGGCCTTGTTTTCTCTTTGTCTTCCCTAATTAGATCAAAAGACTCTATTATGTCCAAGTATTGGACAACATCCCCGTCCAAGGCAGAATAAAATGATTTCATGAAAAGAACAAACACCTGGTGTAAATAGTGCAGACCTCAAGAGGAACCGACATACTTATCATAAGAAACAAGCCCCATCTTAGCTTTAATTTTAGAGATATCCAGTCGAACCTGTGAATCTTTTGAGAGTATTTACCACAAAAACAACATACCTATCAGAAAAAACATGCCCTATCTTTGATGGAAATTTAGAGATATCCAGTCGAGCCTATGAATATTTTGCGATAATATAACACAAAACATTGGACTCAATTCCAAATCCTACTTGCCATTGGCCATATTTTGGTGCAAATTTACTCAAACCAATGCCATCAATCCACATTGGGTGGAATTTGAGAAATAATTGCATGAGATCTTTGAGAAAAAATTGAAAACTTGAGAGGAGAGTTTCTAATTCAATGGAAATCGCGCCAATTTGGTAAGCAATGGCCAAGGAACTAGATTTGAGAGGAGACCCTTAATGTTGAATCACATTTTCCCCTTGGCCAAGGTGAAATTTGAAAAATAAATGTGTGAGATCTTTAAGGAAAAATTGAAAACCTGAGAGGAGGTTTTCCAATTCGATGCCATTCGCACCCATTTTTTTCAACAAAGGTTGAGGATCTAAAATTGAGAGGAGGCCCTTTGGATTTAATCACATTCGCCCCTTGGCCAAGCGGAATTTGGAAAATACATGTATGAGATCTTCAAGGAAAAATTGAAAACCTGAGAGGATGGTTTCCAATTCAATGACATTCGTGCCCATTTTTGTCAACAATGGTTGAGGAAACATAATGTGAGGAATCCATTCGAATTCAATCACATTCTCCCCTTGGTCAATGGTCGATGAACCAAATTTAGTGATTTTTTTTTAAATTATATAATTTGTATTCTACAACTTTCTTTTAATCCTATATAATTTGAGTATCTGTCATTTTATATATTGTTTTTTAATAATATTTAATATCTTTTTCGGGAAATCCAAGTTGGTCCAATAACATTTAAGATGGTATTGTATATTTACTATTATTTCTTTATTTTGGGGGGGGGAAATGCATCGAACATGGTGATCATAAATTGATTTTAATATAAAATGTATATTTAAGTTAGCCTCGATGAAAGTAAAATAACCATGGGCACCTTTGCTAAAAGTGTAATATTAAAAAATAGTATTAAAAAATTGTCTACATGGCATTATTTTATTAATTTCTTGATTTTTCCATACGCAGACACTTTTGAGTTGAAATTTCCTCTAATGACACCACATGAGAAGCATTGAAGGATAAAAGAATCACTGATAAGATTAGGCAAGTCCATTTGAAAGTACAAGAGACATTGAAGAAATCATAGGAAAAGTACAAGTTGGCCTAGCATGACCAACACAAAATTGAGAAGGCATTCAAGAGAGGAGTTTGAGTTTGGTTGCATATAAACAAAGAAAGTCTATAGGGTCTTAGCAAGAAGATTAAGGCTCTATAGTATGGTCTTTTTGAAGTATTGAAGTAGGTAGGTGAGAATTCCTATAGACTTAGTCTGCCTCCATATATGTGTATTTACGTAGTAGTGAATGTGGAAAACCTGAAACTTTATGAGACTTCCATGTTAGACCAGAAAAATGACAGACAATCTTACTTACCATAGAGGACTTAGCATTAGAAGCTTAGGTAGAGTTAGCAGACGACACACTTTTGTAGAAGTGTAAAAAAATGAGATTGGTGTAGCATCAACTTTAGCAGGTTGGGTTGAAATGATGTCTTTGAGGCAAGGCCAAATGGTAATCCAAGGAGAATGTAGAGGAAAAGATTCCTTACCTCCTTCATTAAAGGCTTTTGGGGACAAAATGCCTCCCAAATGGGGAGGTATGATCCAAAATGGATTACTATATAATTTTTCATCTTTTTTTGTACTTTTTGGGTGGAAAAATTGGAGCTAATGGTTTATAAGGCTTATATCAAGGACGTGCTCTATTTTGGTGATTTAGGATCTAGAAACTTTTAGGGATCATTTTGGGCATCCAACTACACAAAATTCACCTCAATTGGAGTTTGTATGACAAAATTACACTTCCCACAAGTTGAGATATTCCTTTGATCCCCATGGTATCAAGTGGATGCCACATTAACTCCCATTACTCCATGTGGAGATAGTCATGTGTGGATTTTCAAGAATATTCTAGAGAGTCCAAAACCCTAACCCTAATTAAGAATTGAGGCATGCAAAAACCCTAACCCTAACCCTAGATAGATATCAAGACATGTTAAATATTGGGCCACCAAGAAAGGAAAGGGTTATATTCTTATTGTATTGATTTGTTGTTCCATAGTTGAGAAAAACAAGGGAGTGGGATATTGTGAGTAGAACAAAGGAAGTACAAGACCTTGTAATAGCCATATAGGCCATAATGTTAATGGAAACTCCATAGTGAGTTCATATTTATTTGTATTTGCATTTCATATCTGAGAATAAAATAACAAGGCATAGTCATCACCTTTTGACTGGATTTTCCCATACTGAGTTTTTCGAGGTATATCTTGTGTTCACTGTTTGGTATTTGTACTAGATTTTTTATTTCATTTTTAGGTCATATCAATGCTTTGAGCACTAAGATAGTAATTTTAAAATCATAATCTTAAGTGAAACACTACATAACAAAGAGTTTGGAAAAACTTGTAAGATTTGTTGTGATGAACTATTCCAGTGGAATATCCATGACAATTTATAGATTACAAATTGTGTGTGTGTGTGTGTGTGTGTAGAAATATAGTTCCTCATTCACTCACATATTAAGCATTCCAAGTGAGGACCTTGGTACCTCGCCAATGCCTCACAAATTTCCCCTCTTCCTTGGTTTTTTGAATGGGTGATGGTAGTAATTAAGAACCAAAAATATCCATTGGTAATCACAAAGGACTCAATGAAGTTTGATCTTGAGACCTCCATGAACTTTCACACATGAGCATCTATGAATTGAGCTAATCCTTAAGGGGATATATGTATGTATGTATGTATGTATCTATTTTGTATTTCAATGCTTATAAGGGGAAAGATGTGCAATATGTGTGTGTGTGTGTGTGTGTGTGTGTGTGTGTGTGTTGTATTTCAATGTTTATAAGGGGAAAGGTATCAATATGACATGTTCATAAGGAGAAAATGACATGCAAATGTTGCTTGACAGAGCCATCTAATCTTGTAGCAAATTTCCCTCCAATTATTAGAATCTTGAGATATAAGAAATTTGAGTTCTCATCAATCTAGAACTTTGATTAATTTTTTGATGATCTGGATTGATTTTGAATTGAGAAAAAACCTTCAAGAACATCATTCCACCATACACAAAACTATAATTATGGTGGAACTTTGATAATACCTAAAATTTACGTCAAATTCTTATCATATTTACGACTAGAATGATGATCCTTTTACTATAAAATTAATGTACTTTATTGATCAACTAATAAAATCTATCAAATAAGCATTTTGTTGAACATCACCTTTGTTAGTCTCATTTGAAACCAATTGTAAAAATATTCAAAGTGAGAAAAACATTCAATTTGAACATAAAATTCTAACATGATTATATATATATATATATATATATATATATATATATATATATATATTATTTCAATGTTTATAAGGGGAAAGGTATACAATATGACATGTTCATAAGGAGAAAATGACATGCAAACGTTTCTGCTTGACAGAGCCATCTAATCTTGTAGCAAATTTCCCTCCAATTATTAGAATCTTGTGATATAAGAAATTTGAGTTCTCATCAATCTAGAACTTTGATTAATTTTTTGATAATCTGGATTGATTTTGAATTGAGAAAAAAACTTTTAAGGACATCATTCCACCATACACAAAACTATAATTATGGTGGAACTTTGATAATACCTAAAATTTACGTCAAATTCTTATCATATTTACGGTTAGAAAGATGGTCCTATTACTATAAGATTAATGTACTTTATTGGTCAACTAATAAAATCTATCAAATAAACATTTTGTTGAACATCACCTTTATTAGTCTTATTTAAAACCACTTATAAAAACATTCAAAGTAAGAAAAACATTCAATTTAACATAAATTTTAATTGAATTATATATATATATATATATAATTCAATTAAAATTATCTCATTATTCTCTAATTCATTTTGAGATTCCCCCTACCCATTACTAATCCCCAATTCACTTTGAAGTTTCCTTTACCAATTACTAGACCCCTAATTCACTTTGAGATTCCCCTTACCCGTTACTATTCCCCAATTCACTTTAACGTTATCATTCCTACCTAGCTTCCTCCATTTACCACCTAGCTTTCTCCATTTACCACTCATCATGATTCGTTCATAAATATATATAATGAGTGAACAATTGAAAATACTTATCACTATCACTCTCGTCATAGTCAATATTAAACATTATTGAGTCAATTATTTATTATTAAAAACACAAGATAAATCAAGTAATGATTGACTCTTTACATAATGCTTAATATTAATCCTCACTCTCTTATTCAAACACAATATATGATTGAATCTTTACAAAATGCTTAATATTAACCCTCACTCTCTTATTCAAACACAATATACCACCTTTGGAACTAAGAAAAAAAAAAAAAAAAGAGCTTTTAACTCTTCATGGAATAATAAAATGCAATCCATCTTCCCACTGAAATTGTTAAAAATATTGATCGAAATGGCTTAGATATTGTGTATAGTTGAAATCCATTCTCGCCGAGAGACGGAGCGACACGACGATAAGTGGAAGTTACGTGTCACCAAATCACAAGTGACGTGACGTGTAAAGAGGGGTCATAAGATCTTCCGACAAACTTCGGGTGGCACGGGGCATGCCTTACCCGCTTTTTTGTTACAGCTTTTTGTGGAAAACGACTACTCGTTCGCCGCCTTTCCGGACCACCAATACCACTAAACACGGCGCCGAAATCGCCAAGTATTCACATGGGGTGAGGAGCACGGCATATTTTGTCGGGTGGCATGGGTTATGCCTTACCCGGTTTTCTGTTACAGCTTTTTGTAGCAAACAACTATTCATTCGCCGCCTTTTCTGACCATCAATACCACCAAACGCGGCGCCGAAACCCCAGGTAATCACATGGGATGAGGAGGACGGATGGATATATATGTGAAGCATCTTTCAGATTCCTATATAAGGATTAAAATAAAGGCAGCAGTATTGAATGCTGTGGTAGGTGTTATATACAGTAGTGTTATATACATTGTAAGATATATATTTTTTTGTATATATTGAGGTGAGTTTACAGTGTATATATCATTGGAGGCAGTAGTATTGAATGTTGAGTAACAAGTTGCTTATTACTGTTTCAAATAAGTTTAAAAATTAGATAAAAAAAATTATTATTAGTTTATGTAAGATAAAAAATTATTGGATTTAATTTACTATTGATTATATATTAATTTAATTTAGTGGTTAATTTTAAATTTTTTCGATTTTCAATATTTAATATAAACAACTATCAATCAAAGCCTTGTCTAACTGTTCTATGTTTTTGTCCTCCTTGTCAGAATATGACAACATAAATTTATATTTAATCATTCAAATCTGCAGATCCAACAATATTTTGGAGGATTTCGAGCAAATATCTCTAAAAAATATGCCCAGAAAAAAACAAAAACTTAGACTAAGACATCAACAATACCTATTATAACAATAATTTTTTTTTGTCAAAGTTTGAAGTTTTATTGTTGGGGTGGCATCGATAATATTGCCTAAGTTAAATATATTTCTTACTAATATAACCTACGTTGAATCTATTTTCAGATATTGTCACCCTTTTATATATTTTATATATTTGTTATTAAGAACATTAAAGCACTTATATCACTTTTGTAAGTGGATTAAATTCATGCTAGCTTCTTAGTGGATTAAATTCATGTGAGTGAGCATTCATGACCTATTGTGATTTGTCAAGTGCAAATGCATAGTCTTAAAGTGAACAACAATCTCCCCATTGTAATCGCAATGAGCAATATCCACCCAGTTATGCAACATTGAATGTTGTGTAGGGTGGTATAGAGGTCGTTGAATCTAAAGGAAATTCATATCCGATGACCTATATACTGCTCGTCATAAAATTCAATGTTGCGTAGTAAAGTGGATATTGACCACCTTGTAATCATCGCCTTGTATCGTTTATATTTTTATTTATCCACCAATTTGTCCAATTCATGATTTTGATGTAGTCTAAACCTTTTACTTTTTACTTTTTTGGGGGGTATTTTACCGATGAGTTTTGCCCAAAATCTAGCCAGAAATTTAGAAAATTGTAGATTTCAGTGGTTGAGATTATATATTTTTGGTGCCTTGGGGTTAATTTATGCATCAAAAACACGGTTTAAGCAATGTAAAATTGTGATTTCAACAACAATTTTGTTGATGAATTCTGGTGATAATTGCCAAAAGTAAAAAAAAATGTAGAACAGTTAAACTATGCCCATGCTTTTACTTATTTGCTCACTTTGTTCCATCTTCCAAAACAAAATCAACCCACTCCTCATACTCCTTGCAGGGAGAAACTATTAGATACAACACTACTCTAGATAGTAAACCACCATGTCCATGGTTGTGTACGACCAACAATTGTGCCCCCAATTTGGCTGCAACTTAACATCGCTTCTCTCTAGCCTCGCCAATCACAACACGGTTCTCTGCCTTCGCATGGTATTAGTGAAAGATGTAAACCACCATGTCCATGGCTTCCTACGACTAACAATTGTGCCCCTAATTTTATCGCAACTTAGCATCTCTTCTCCCTAGCCTCGCCAATATCAACATGGCTCTCTGTCTTCACATGATATTGATGGCAGATGTATATAGCTTGGTTCTATACCCTTGGTACAATAGTCAATAAACATTTACACTAGATTGATATGACTTCAGGAAGGTCTTTCAATTGTATTGAATTTTATGAGCAAATCTAGTAGGTAATTTCCATACTTTTTTCTCATGTTTCAATTTTTAGTCTCATATCTTCATTTCATTTTCTATGGGCTTGTGGATTCTAAACCATTCTCCAAAATATCTTATTATCTTTGAACACTGGTAGATATGTTCACCTGCAATGTCCTTCATTTGATGGCATCTGACTATGACAATCTTATAATTGTTCTCCTCTCCAAGCCCTAACTGCTTACTGATCCATAAAGCAAGCACACTGCTATGAGTTGAGCTCCATGCTGGCAATAAAGCATCATAAGAGCACAATGAGTGCATGTTTGTATAAATGAGAAATATCAAAGCAGAAGAATTACAAATCCATGTCCTTGGCATCCAACATAGTAAAATTCCTCCCTATGCGCGTCCTCGATCCAATACCGAATGAAATGAATACCAATGGATATTTTGAAACATGTGCAACTCCCTTAGAATTCAATCACATAGTTTCCATGGTGAGGACAATGTTGCATCACCCAAATGATTTCAAAAAAGTTTATAATTTGAAATCAAGGTAGTATCATGTCATTTTTTTCTGATTAAGTTTTTTAAGTGAGATTTGTCACATCCCCACAGCATGCCTAGTTGAATCTTATGATCGTGCACCTCTTGAGGGTGTGCAACACCATAACATTTCTCACTTGGTTGATTGGCAACACCAAGGATACTTTGTCTAGACTATGCCTCTTCAGCTAGGATTGGCAACACCAAGGATACTTTGTCTAGACTATGCCTCTTCAGCTAGAGCATACCCATACTATATTCTAGGCTATTAACGAGTCATACTCCTACTTTAGTGCAACTCTTGTATACGTAGGCAATTGTTAACATCTTAACACTTAGTCATATATAAACATATATCCATGAAATGAAGAGAACACTTGCGAAACAAAGAGAAACACATATATAGTGTGGGTGGCACGAACCGTACCTAACACCCAACTAAGTCTTATTATTGCAAAACTATTACAATATGAGCACTACTGACTCGATTTACAACTTGGCGATACATTTTAGACCTCACCATTTTTCTAATACTTAACTATTCATTAAAAATCACACCTTAAACCCATAATACACATCATAAAATGAAAGTGGAAAAGTGTTTTAATCTTGATTTAAGTGGGTTTAGTGCTAATACAAAGTGTAATTAGGTTTTATAAAAGGAAAAGGAGGTTTATTTCTCTATTTTCCCCAAAGCAAGTGTTGCTACAACCGTATAAAAGAACAAAACAACACCACTTAAAATCATTGTGCACCATAGAGTGACTTGAAAAAAAGGTCTTTTAGCACTATTTAATTGTGTATTATCGCTAATAAAGGTGAAAATGATTTTAAAAGATACAAAAATAATACACCAACGATGTTAAAAGCACCAAAATTTGTCAAAAGGCTATTGGCTAAGCTAATTGAATAGAAGCTTTTATTCTAAAAAAATATGGAAAAATCATAAAAACACCCTTGTCATTAGTTGAGAGAAAAGTTATTATAACTAATATTTGGATCTCACATATCTAACCTAACTATCTATCAAATGCAATACTTCACATTATAAAGGATTAGAGGTTTATATAGATTTCGAACGAGAAGGTGATCACTTTTTAACGTGCCATTCTCAACTTGAAAGATCTAACGGTTTCAGTGAGGTTTGATCGAATGGTCGACATTATTTTAGGATCGAAAAAGTACATGAAGATTAACAGTTCAAACGTTTTCGAAGGCATATAGTGTTGACACATAGTCATGTGTTTACTTATTACATTTCACATTATATTTAATTTTGATTTTAGGTTACACGTTCGTGCATTAATGTATTTAATTTTCCACACGTGTAGGATTAAAACACACATACTAAATCACATCAAGGTTTATGAACTAGGTTATTATCAAGTTTGAGAATGCTTGCGAGATAAATCTGTGAGAAAATGAGGTCTTCATTTAGATCCCAGTTTATAAAAACAGTAAGTGCTCAAAACCCACTTCATATTTTTGAATTAGAAGGCTTACTATACTCGAAGAAACACCATGTCAACCACGAAGAGGAGAATTCCACACAATTCTTCTGAGAATGAAAATCAGAGCTTCACATATGTGTTAGTTGATGTGTTTGATACTCATATTAACTGAGGATGCATGAATCAATCTAATGATCTCATTAGCAAGGAAGTTGTAGAGAATTCATAAAAAAATATCAAGATCGTGATCCCTCATCAGATTTGTGTTGCCTATTATAACCTCAGTCATAACTACATAACATCAAGAAATTGATCAACAAAAGGAATTTTGTATAAAGAATCTTGAAGTTCAAGTTGAACAAAAAACCTAGAGTATTAATACTCTTTTTGAAGAAAAGGAAAGTATGAACAAATTGTTAAATGACACATTAGAATAAGAAATAGGTACATAACATCTAGTTGGAGCCAGACAAATTATTTGGGATCAAATTATCCATGTAGTGGATCAATTCAGGGGTTATTTATAATTACATCAACATTATGAAATAATAATTGTAAAGATCGCTTGGTTAGATATCAGTTTTCTTTTACTTGATATCGAAAAGAAAATGCCACAAGCCAAAAAAATTATTATATTTATGAACTCTCTCTTAGATCAATATTTAAAAGCATTTGAAGTGAGGGATAGATTATAAGCAATCATAAATGTTACCAATGTTATAGAGAAATGAGAATTGCTAAAATCCCTTCTGAAAAAAATTGATGAAGCCCAACTGTCAACTATCAAGTTTAAAAGGCAATTCAATAAAATCAAGAAATTTGGTTTACCATCTCCTTGGGCAACTGATAATTGGTTGCATTCAAAGGATACTTATACATCGATGTTAATTTCCTGTCAGGATGATATGAAATTTTCTATAGATGAAAATGTAGTATTCTCAGGAAAGACCATTGTAAACTCATTGGGAAATTTTTTTAATATCTTATCAATGCTTACTAAATTTCTCATGAGTTAGCCTATCATTCCATTTTCGATCACAAAAGATATTGAAATACTATATAAAAAGATGCTCAGACAACCATTTTTAGCAAGTGTAGAATGGAATGATACACTTATATTTAAAAGTGTTCCTATGCAACTTCAATGGGAAATTTTAGCACAAGCTAAAGAAAATAATGAAGCAATAATTAAGTCATCGCCAAATTTCATGTGAACGAGAAATGAAGGACAAAATCAAAGGGAAGCAGTCCAAAGAGAGAAAAATATTATATTAAAGAACCAACAACTGTCAATTCTCCTCCTATTAGGAAAATTCAAATTGGTCAGAAGATGAAAAACATAAAGTAGTTATTTTAATTAATTTAATTTTAAGTTTTTGTTTAAAGTTAGTTATTTTGGAAGTTATGTAAAATACTTACAAAAACAAATTTTGAATACATTGGAAGGGTCGACATTTTCTAGAGAGTCGTACACTTCTTTTTAAGAACTTGCTTTGATAAGATTATTTGGTTTTCTGATATTTTTGATGACAAATTAATAATGATTTTGAAGGAAGATTCAACACTAATTCTTGTTGGCCATTGTGTTTTGTTATATGTTTTGCTATGTTTTTTATTTTATTGATTGTTTGATGTTTAGATTTTGTTTATTTTACTATTGTTTATTTCATGGGATTGACGTGATCTATCTTTGATGCTGGTTTAGTATTTAGTTGATAATTTTATGATTTAACATACATGTTTAGTCCAATATTATCAAGCTTTAAAAGGTTTTAGGCGAATAATATTTGTCACTTTAAATGCATAGAGTATCTTATTATTGTGTATTAGTGCGGATGTTGTTCATGGAATAATTACTGTAATTCCTTCCAATTTGTATTTTCATTAATGTAATTGCTTTATTTTATGATAACAAGTTTCTTTGATAAATTAATGTAATGTGGTTCTAGTTTATTTCATATTTTCTATGTTTTGAACTATGAATTAGTTTTATTCAAATCTAGTTTGACAAGAGTTGGATAAAGTTTCCTTGTTTTAAAATCCTTATTTTGTGCTATTAAAATTATTTAAAATGACTTATGATAATTATTTTGAAAATATTGTTGGAATACTGAGAGGGGGGGTGAATCAGTATAAACACTTTATACCACTTTTAACCACAATATATAATCTTTAATGTTATCACCAGTATATCATCAATGTGTCATCAATATATGATGAGCATATAAACATAAGCAACATCACATCAAGTACATAGTATGTTAGAGCAATATTTGCCTCACCTTATGAAATCTTGCAGAGAGGGCCTTACTCCATTTCCCTATGAAGACTCACTTTCCTTGAATGATAAATCTAGAGACAAAATATAAAAAATTTCCACTTGTACGCATCTTTCACCCTATACAGCAAGCGTATACGCAGTCTGCTCCACTACAACCCACGTACATCGGGATTTGTGCCAAAAAGATCAAAATTAAATGTCAGGTTTCCGTGTCATGATAGGAGATATCTGATCCTTGGCCTTCCATATACTAGAAACGTTTTGACTCAACCCTTCAGTTGTATTTTGAGGGCTATAAAGAAGCCAATTCTGAGCTATGGAAAATAAGAGAATTCAACTTTGAGAGAAAAGTTACTCTGGAGAAATTATTACTTCATATTGCGTTTGCA
>CBVK0100413384.1:0-19739 GCA_900067695.1 Picea abies
TTGTTCCTAGTGCCTTTCTGTCAAGAACCTCCCATTCTTTGTCCTTCATGGTCGTCAGATTCTTTGTTATTCCTCCCAATGGTAGGTAAATATCATTCTGATATAAATAATATTATATTTTCATATTCCATAGCTGGTATTTTTCTCCATTAAATTTCTCAACCTTAAACTTTCCATCTTCAACCATTGCTCCCACTCGAACCAAGAAACCTCCTTTCCTGCGAGTTACCTTTGTCTCTGATACTAGTTGTTAGAAAAACAGAATCGTGAAGAAATAGAGTAAAATAAATATGTAAATAAAACATATAAGATACAAAATACAATAGAGAAACAGATGTGCATGGTTCACCCAGTGTGGGCTACGTCCACTAGAGAAATTTCCAGTTGCTTCATTTTTATGATCCATCAAAATGAGGGGATACAACCTACAGCACACCTGATGTAACTTTATCTTCTTTCTCTCACAGTATCCTCTCTCATAATACAATATTCACACACCTACACAGCGTAATACAATTCCCTCATAAAAGAGGGTTTCCTTCTAGGGAAAAAATCCCTAAAATAACTTTTATCGTCAGATTTGCAACCTTATAATGAATGGTCCAGATTGACTACAAAATTACAATATTTTACAAGAAAATTGCAACCTTATAATGAATGGTCCAGATTGACTACAAAATTACAATATTTTACAAGACAATTTTTCCCAAAATTTAGCTTCGAGGGTGTTTCCTTACCCTGGACCCCCTTGGCGATAGTTTTGGGGGGGGGAATACCCCCCACACCCCCCGTTAGGGAATGGGGTTGAAGCACGGCTGAAACAAACCTCAAAGTCAAGAAGATAATCGAGCTCCACAACCAATAGTTATGGCAAAGCTCAAATCTACAGTTTAGAGGTTAAATATCCATGATATTATATTTGTGAGGCTTTAGTGGCTTGATCTATTTTGAAAATGATTTCAATTTTCAAACATGGAGAATTACAGTGAAAACATGTCATTTTCACTCTATAGAAAAGTTTGTCTTGCATTCTCCATGCAACTCTTGGAGTCAGGATACAAAGCATAAGGGTTCTTGCATTCTCCATGCAACTCTTGGAGTCAGGATACAAAGCATAAGGGTATTGAGAAGCATTGTCTAAATAATTAAATATGATGCATTCTATGAATACCATTATAGGTAGCCATGGGGGAAATTCCATGTAAATTAATTGCTAAAAAATCATATTCCTATGAATGATGCTCAATGGAATTCAAAGCACAAAAGGGAAAATTGAAAAATAGAGGTTTTTCATTGAATGTGTCATTATTAAACATCTCAGATATGAATTCCATCCTACAAAGTATGAAATTTCATATATCGATTCCATTCTACAATAGGTATGGAAGTTTAAAACACTCCATTGTTTTTATACAAGTAAACATTTTTTTATTATGAACCCTAATTTCAAATTAACAGAACATAATACCTGCTTCTACATACAGGAGGGAGATTTGAACATTGCACTTTTCTCATATAAACTAATATCCACAAAGAACCATGATGATCAATCTGTAACCTAGTTGTAAGATCATAATCAAAAAAGATTCCAGTCTATTTTTCATTTGAATTGTGTGCCCATAACCATGAAAATATCACTGGTTATCAACCCACATAAGATGATAACATTTAATGTTTTCCAAACTAGATAATTAGGACAATATTTAATATATGTATGCACTATATGTTAACCATAGAGTATATCCATGAATATATCACATGTGTTAATCATAAAGTGTAAATATAGATGGTATAAACAAGTACCAAGCTAACAAGATTCATTTGGTCCTTTAAGCATATACCATTATCATTTAATGAAGATCAAACTCTGCAGTTTTATATAGTGCACAAACCATTGCAAAGTGACAAAAGAGAGGTAGAGTTCTCCATTTCTATGAGTGGGGTCATTGGACCCTTATTTGCATCGATTCACTGATCCACTTCTTTGAGGTAGAACCAATTTCATGTTCTTCAGCATTTTGATCCCAAAAAAGAGAGCTACAGAGATGTTTTTCTTCTAACTTTGATGAATGTAAATCAAACGACTCTTCCAACAAGCCTTTGTCATATTCTTTTATATGAGTCAATCCATAAGAAGGAGATGTCTATTGTCTCTCATTAATGGTAGCTTCAGTAATTGATTTTGTACCAATGTTAAACTCATCATCATTATCTGATTTTTCATCAACAGTAGATTTTCTGGATGAATAAATATCCATGTCAATAATTCCACCATTATTCAGATTCACAAGGGATGATATGTTATTACTTGTGAGAGGGTTGTTGATGGAAGTATTGGTTTTCAGACGGTTATTACATGTGAGTCTATAGTGGAAAAATATGCCCAAACACCCCTGGAAAATGTGCCCAGGTTGGTTGTAAACGTTCTAAATTGATCCCCCCTCATTTCAAGTAAATATCAGATTAAAGAAAACCACCTGATCTATCAAAATTATAATTATGGTTTGTTCTCCTTAATATATAGATTGTAGCAACCCTAGCATGTGCATCTTCTTTTCCATAATCTTTTGTCTTCTCACTATGTTGGTCTAGGTGTCAAAATAGGTCTTGAAGATGCATTTACATCCAGTAACCGTTCATTCCATTTGTTGTATGGATTTCTAGATGAAAATATGGCATAAGGTCCCTCAACAAAATGCATCAAATCCATTAGTTGGGGGAGAAGATATCCTTCGGAATTCCACTCAATGTGTGTTATCAAGGAACAAAACATCCCGTTCAAATTTGCAATGATACCAGTCACTGGTGTTATCTTCTAAAGAAAACTTTGTCATATCTTCAAAATAACTTCAGGGGAACCCTAATATTACCCAACAAAATTTTGGGTAACAATTCCATAACTTCAACTTCATCCAATATATGAGAATAGTAAACCAAATATAATAAAGTGGGTCTGAAAACAATAGCATATAAAGCTTAACTTAAGGTCCAATATATATAAAGTTTCCTTAAGAATTCTATCGTAACTTCATCTCCTTGTCTGAGAAAAAGGTAACACACTTCTTCGAAGCATAATGACAAAATTCTCCCAATATGTCCCTGTTTGTGTTGTCAATTGTAAAATGACTGATCTGGTTCACTCATTTTAAGTGACTTGTTAATGATTTTAGGGTACTCTGATCTGACATGTAGTATCAAAATATGGGGATAATGGAAGATAGACAAAAATACAAGAATGTGGGGATTGTAAATCACAATCGCCAATCACAAAGGATTAATTTTTATCCAATTAATATTAACATATAGGGTCCCACTTCTATATTAGGGAGCCATTGAGACTCTTGTTGTCTTTTGGTTCATTTTTACATCATATCACAAGTTATAATACTTGATAGATGTGTATTATATTTATTATAGACCTCAGTACATTAAATAAATAAAGAAACTCTCATTTATCCTCTTATGGATATCCATCTCTTATTATTGAAGTTGGCCATATATGAATGAACATGGATAGGATGTTCAATATCTTGGAGTGTTATATCCTTCAAAGTTGATATTAAAATTTATATAGGAATAAAATGAGTGTTTTGAGACTCTCGAGTCCCTTTAACTTGTTCTTAAGTTGTGGAAAATTCCTCTATAACTATAATTTCTGACCCATTTTTTATGCATTGTATTATTTTTTATCTTAGCCTTTGTTTGGAAAGTTGTTGTAAATTTTTTATTATATATTATAATTCTAATCCATTTATAAAAAATGAGAAATTCACTTGACGTAAAACCACTTAGGAACTGATACAACTTAGAAATGACTATTATCATGTTTATAACATCAAGTACAAAGAGAACAAACTCTGTACCCCAGAATATGGTATAGTTCTCATGAACTTGCTAATAAGTTCTGACCATCATCAACAAAATACATATCATCTTCCTGGTTAGTCATTTTTGCAAATGAGATGAATTTTTCAAAATAAATGTCGACTATTTAATGATATTCATGTTTGTAAGAGAACACATTCAATGTGAAATTGATGGCTAAAGTATATATTAAATAAGTGGCAATTGAGAAAGATTAAGGCTATATGTGTAGGGAGGGATTCAAAATTTTGAATTATTGAATTGAGAATAGGTATGGAAATTTTTATTTTTTGTAGTTTAAACACAGTTAGGAAAGTGTTTAATAGGTTATGATAGGTTTGGGGTGACATAGGATATATAAAAGATCCTCCAAACATAAAATTTAACTTGGCATGGATTCCAGTTCCATTATCTGATGATTTAAAACAAATTTACTCAAAATGTTTTGGTCTTAAACATTTTATGATTTCTCTTAGAAAAAATTTTGCATTTGGGAGTGGATGTTTCAAAGAGGAAAATGCCTAGATGAATCTACATTGTGTTGATATATATACATCACAGAAAGTCACACCCTGTTTATTTGTTGCAAGTTTTTGTGTTTTTCCACATTAGTGAAACATAATCATTTGAAGTCTATTAAGACAGGTATTGATATAGAGAGTCTTGGCCTAATTTCCTTTTCATTTGTAGGATTATAGTGAATTGCAACATGTATTGATTTAGAGAATGGTAACCTACTTGATTTTTCATTTGTAGGATTAGGGTGAAAGTTTAATGTGTACATGTGTGAGGATGTTTGTCTACATGGCTAAATATTAGTGAGCCATCCATGAGTGAATATGTTTGTCTACATGGATAAAGATGGTTAAAATTGCACATTCAATTATTCATGTAAATAATGGGGTCACCACAAGAAAAAGCTCCAAAAATAAATAAAGTATTAGTAAAATTGATTCACTTCAATAGTTTTTTATACATAATTGTGATTCCAATGAGCACGGGACATCTAGTTTATGTGTTGTTGCCATGGAGATGATATGAATTTTAGATGTGAGGATATTAAATACTTATAAACATGCTAGCAAAATTCTTGTAAAAATGTTGGAAATGTGTTTTGGTAGATATCCTTAAATGATTGATGTTATTGAGCCTGTACCTATATACCATGGTCTCTACATTCTAGAAATCTTGGGGGATCATTTCTTTGTGTGGCTTCATTGGCCTCAAGACTCTTTTCCATTTTTAAAGGAAACGTTAGAGAATTTGATTTCATTAAAAAGATAATAAATATAAATACATACAAAGATTATATATTTGGTAGAAATTTATTAATTTTATGTTATTTCTCATGCAGGTTTCACTTTTGGCTTCTAGATCGATTTAAAATTTCAATTGTGTTATAATTATTGAAATTTCAAACACCAATCGTGGGAAGAAAATATCAAGACAAAATGATCTATCATCATACTTTCAAATACCTCAATCGAGGATCCACATTCTCTTCATTATTCGATATATTTTGAGCAACCTATCACTGAAACAGATGTCAACTCTTGTGAGAATGCATCTAATATACAAATAATAGATGACGGAATGTGTTCCTCTAGTGATCAAAGTGAGATAAATGCATTTTCACCAGAAATTGGCAGTACAAATGTCGAAAATATTTCATTGAAAAAGAACACAACCAATTCATGAAAGGGACAAAAGGGCCAATGAGACATAGGGAGAGGATTCCAACCAGATTAGGTCTCAAAATTTCCATTTATTGAACCAATACCTCCAAAAAATGATAAAGAGAAACCAAAAGTTAGATGCAATATATGTAGTTGGAAGATTGGCATGCCAACGACATTTCAGATTAAGTTAGATATAATATATAAGCATGTAGGAAAGGTGTATGAAAATAAAATTGTAGATGGCGAGGAGAAATATGTTGTCAGATGGAAATATTCTGAGGAATCTCAACATGTCAAATATGATGATGAATATAATAAATATTTAATAAGGAAAAAATCAAGGCAAGTGGAGGAAGCATCACATATCTATTCGAAAATATGTTGGAAATAAATTTTCCATCCAAGACAATTCAATTAAGCATTGTATTTCACATCTTATATAAAGGTCATCCTATGACAAATTATCTGGATTATATGAAATATCTATATTTTCTTCAAATTTCAAACTTTCCATCTTCTCATTGGTCTTTAACGAGTGCTTGGGAATGGGAAAAATATATATCTCAAGTAGAAAAGAATGATATGAAATAGAAGATTGCAAATGCTAGGTTTTTTTCATGGTCTTTGGATGAGGTTACAACTATTGATAATACTTAATGGATATGTATGAGTATTTATATGGTTAATGACAATATTAGGCACTCCTATCTACTTGGGGTTCATAAAATGAGGGAGAATTCTACAAATGAAAATATTTATGAACTTGTTATTAATAGTTTGAAGGAAATTGGTGGTATGGATCATTTAATGATCACAAAAATGTCGATATGTGTTGGAGAGGATTGTTAGGGACCTAACCTACCTAACCCCTCAAGTGGGTAGAATAATATATTTTCATGTAATAAAGGTCAATATTAATAATGCCTAGCAATAAGGAGGAATAAGTCAAAAGTAAGAAGACCTAAAGAAGCTTTCGCTTCTAGAACGATCTTCCTCTAGATTGTTCTTTTGGATAGATAGATTTAGTATAAATAGGAGTAGAGAGTATGAGAATTTTTGTCTTGAAGAACTATTGTAATAGAGCTCTACTTTGTTATAGGTTTCCCCCTCGAAGAGGAAAGTGAACCTTGTTTCCTATCACTAAAGGTATAATTCTGGTGTTGTGGTTCCATATAATTTGTTGTTTTGTTGTTATATTTGTAGTATTTTTGTATTTTGTTTCTATCTCGATGTAATTTTCTTCATTTTTTCTCTTCTCTGCTAATATAATAGACCCGGTACCTTACAAGTGGTATCAGAGAACTCTCCTTGGAAGAAAATTGTGGGTTAATTTTTTTTTCAGGATAGAGACGTATTCGAGCATCTTAAAGCTACAGAGATATGTCCTTATGCACATAAACCCATGGTCGGAAGTAATAAACGTAGGAAATACAAGTGGTACTCAAGCACACATCTGTTGGCCACCCTTACAACCCATGTTGGTACCTCTTCGAGTGGTAGCGCATCAAAAATCACCTGTATACGAATCGACCTAGATCTCATGAAGCCCTCCGTAGATAAATTGATTGGCCACCCGATTGCTATAGTTCCACTGAGAATATCACTCACAAAGATACTCTCTAGTACCTGGGTATTCGGGTAGTACGACTAAGGGAATGATCTAGCATCCTTAATTGGTGCCCTGAGATATTGGGTCGAGTATTATTGTTGGACCCCACATGTATATCAGAGAGCTATAGCATAGGGAAAACCATTCTCTGTATAAACCATGAATACCCTACCCATTGGGATGGAAACAAAAATAGAACATAAAATATCTATTGTCGTGCAATTGTACCTTCTGCATTATGGTTTCGAAATTACTACACATTTCTTCCTATTAAGCATTTCGTAATTTCCTCACTACAGTATTATTCAGGCCAGAGTATAACTCCATAGGAGTAAAAAACAAATACTATATTAGTCTCGTCGGCACACTTATTTGGGACCTATCCCATTGGATTTCCCTTTTCTCCCTGATCTCAGTCATACATTTCATTTTTATTCTTTTTTTCAGTGGACCCGACCCCTTCTCACCTTCCCTATTTTTATACCTATTCCATTATATTTCCCTTCTTTCCCTGATCATCATGGTACCTATCACTTATAAGTCCTTTTTATGGTCCCACTCACCCATTTTTCCTTACCTGCACTCCCCCTCTCCAAATGGACACCACTTGCAACCAAGACCTGCAAGCTTCCATCAATCAAGCCCAGGACTCCATCCAACATGTGACATCTGAGATTGGATCTACCAATTCTCACCTTGCACAATTCGAGACCCAAGTCCAGCACAAATTTGACACCATGGAAGCCAAATTCATGAACCAATTTAACACCCTCCAGTCTTTTGTCAACCAATTGTTGAACCGCACTCTGATTCCTACCTCCTCGGACTAACCAAACATTGTTGATTCCTCTCATTCTCTTCATTTTCAATCCAACTCCTTTCATCGTGACCCCCATCTTCCCCACGTTGAGGCCAATAAATTTGATGGCTCTGATCCTACGGGTTGGGTCACTCAAATGGAGAATTGTTTTTCTCTGCATGGTATTACTGATGAATTGGCCAAACTTCACTATGTTGTCCTCTATCTAGATCATGAATGATGGAAATGGTGGAAATGGAATAAAAATTCACGTCAGGGGTATATTTCCTAGAGCCATTTTGTTGCATATCTCTATGACCGCTTTGACACTTATACCCACTATCTTGGTCGTTTGACCAAATTGAAACAGTCAAGCACAGTGGAATAATTTATAACTTATTTTGATCACTTGGCATTTTGAACTAAGGCCATGTTAGATTCGTTCTTATGTGAATGTTTTATCAGTGGCCTAAAGGATGAAATCTGATCCCAGTTTCTCATGGCATGCCCTCAGACTTGGTTTAAAGCAACTAAATGTGTTAAAGAGGCCCAGCATGTTGTTTTTTCCCAGAATAAAAAACCCTCTTTTGTTCCTCACCCTCGACCCACTAATATAACCCCTCTGTCACTCCCCTCAAGGTCCAAAAATTAACTAGGGATGAAATGTTTGAACGTCAACTGAAGGGTCTTTGCTATAATTGTGATGAAAAATATTTTTCGGGGCACAAGTGTAAGTAACAAAAACTTTGTATGGCCATTTCCGAATATGTTCCTGAAGAAGATATGACAGTTCCCCTTGTTGAATATCCCTCCCTTCCCGATGTTACCCAGGAGCTGGTTGACCCACCTGAAGTTGACCCACTCATTTCCTTGCATGCCCTCGCTGGCTTCTCTAATCCGAAAACCCTCAAGCTCATTGGCTATATTAAGCATAAGAAGGTCATCAACCTTGTTGACAGTGGTAGCACCCACAATTTTATTCATCGTTGCATAGCCCAAGAAACCAATTGATATATTCATGTTGTCAATAATTTTCAAATCCTGATAGCCAATGGTGGGTCCATGAAATGTGGTGGGCATTGTGAAAATGTATGTCTTCAAATTGGACATTACCACCTGAAATATCATATGTTTTCCATTGAAATGGGTGGTTGTGACATTGTTCTAGGCATTGAATGGTTATGCACTTTGGGTCCCATTATTATGGATTTTAAGGACTTAACCATGGAATTCCAATAGGAGGGACAAAGGTATCACTTCCAAGGTCTCACAGTTGGTTCTCCTGAGATCATCAGCGCCCATTGCATGGAAAATATCCTCAATAAAGGCCACTTCAGTATTATTTCTCAACTCCATTATATTCAAGTGGTTGAGACACCTTATGTGCATCCTGACCTCCAAGTTATTCCCTCCAAACATCAAGTTGTTTTTTCCACTCCTCGAGGACTTCCGCCTTCTCATGGTGTTCATGATCATTCCATACCCATTTTTCCTGGCATTCTTCCTCCCAATGTTCGCACTTATCATCATCCCTTTGCCCAAAAGAATGAAACTGAGAAAATAGTGCAGGAAGTGCTCCAAGCAGGCGTTATTCACCCCAGTACCATCACTTATTATTCTCCTGTGGTCATGGTACTTAAGAAAGAAGGTAATTGGCGCATGTGTCCTGAATTTTTTGCCCTTAATAAACTAACCATCAAGTACAAGCTTCACATTCATGTCATTGATTATCTCTTGGATGATTTGAGTGGTGCTTAGTACTTCACTAAACTTGATCTGTGTTATGGATACCACCAAATACGTATGCAAGAAGATGACATCCCCAAGACTTCCTTTTGAAATCATGAGGGACACCATGAGTTCTTGGTCATTCCCTTTGGCCTGTGTAATTCCCCCTCCACCTTCCAAAGCCTCATGAATCATGTCTTCCATCCTTTTCTCCATCATTTTGTCTTAGTTTTCTTTGATGATATTCTCATCTATAGTAAAACTTGGCAATGCCATCTTGCCCATGTGGATCAAGTCCTCCATCTACTCTCTCAGCATCAACTTTTCCTCAAACACTCTAAATGTGCCTTTGGTGCCTCGGAATTCAAGTACTTGGGTCATATTGCTGGAAAGGTTGGTGTTCGGGAGGATCATAAGAAGATTGAAGCAATGCAGGATTGGCCTCACCCCAAGAGTATCAAAATCTTACGTGGTTTTCTGGGTTTAACATGATATTATCGCAAGTTTGTTCAAAAATATGGAAATATTGCAGCGCCTCTCACTACTCTCCTTAAAAATAATTCTTTCACTTGGAATCCCATAGTTGATTAGGCCTTTCAAGATTTGAAGGTGTCTATGTGTACTACTCTAGTCTTGGCCCTTCTTGATTCCACAAAGACCTTTTTCCTGGAATGTGATCCCTCCGGAAGAGAAATTGGAGCAGTTCTTATGCAAAAGGGCATACATTTTGCCTTTACCAGCAAACAATTGTCAGAATTTCATTTGGGCCAATCCATCTATGAAAAGGAAATGTTGGCTATTCTACATGAAGGGATCTATGGCACCCTTATCTCTTGGGGAAACGCTTCCAAATTAAGACAGATCATCAAAGCCTCAAGTATTTTCTAGAGCAACGACCTTCCTCTCCAAAGAAACAAAAATGGGTAACTAAGCTCTTTGGATATGATTATGAGATCATTTACAAGAAAGGAAAAGAAAATGTGGTTGTTTACACTCTTTCTCAAAAATATGAAGATGAAGGGTCCCTTTTCTCCATGTCCTTCATTGTACCAAATTGTCTCCAAGTTTTTCGCCAGGAATGGCTACAAGATCCTTAAATTTTCCATATGATCAAACAATTGCAAGACAATTCTGGAGTTTCTCTAGGGTACTCTTGGCACAATGATGATATTCTCTACAAAGTTCGTTTGTATTTAAGTAAACAGTCACAAATGAAATCCATGGTGCTTTTTGAGCTTCATGCTACACCCACAGTTGGGTACTCAAGGTTTACCAAAACCTATGACTCGTTCAAACGTGGGACAGGTGGCCTATTAGTTAAATTTTCCCATTTCTTCTAAGATCCATCGTGTTTTTAATGTATCATGCTTAAAGAAGGTGATTGGAACTAAGTGCCAAAATAAAACCAACATTCTCTAGTTGGATGAAGAAGAATCCATCTGGTTGCAGCCACAAGCAGTTTTGGACCACCGTGACCGTCATCTTTGTCAGCGCACCATCAAGGAAGTGTTATTCCATTGGAAATATACAACTCCAGTAGATGCCACTTGGGATCCATTTAACATTCTACAACAATTTCCTCATCTCAATCCTTGAGGACAAGGATAATTTTAAGGGGGAGGGCATGTTAGGGACCTAACCAACCTAACCCCTCAAGTGGGTAGAATAATATATTTCCATGTAATAAATGTCAATATTAATAAGGCCTATCAATAAGGAGGAATAAGTCAAATGTAAGAAAACCTAATAGAAGCTTTCGTTTCTAGAAGTATCTTCCTCTAGATTGATCTTTTGGATATATAGATTTAGTATAAATAGGAGTAGAGGGTATGAGAAGTTTTTTCTTGAAGAATTATTGTAATAGAGTTATGCTCTGTTGGAGGTTGTCCCCTCAAAGAGGAAAGTGAACCTTGTTTCCTATCACTAAAGGTATAATTCTAGTGTTTTGGTTCCATATAATTTGTTTTTTTGTTGTTATCTTTGCAGTATTTTCGTATTATGTTGCTATCTCGGTGTTATTTTCTGCATTATTTCTCTTCTCTGCTAATATAATAGACTTGGTACCTTACACGGATGGAGCATCAGTAGTGCAAGGACAAAGGAATGACCTTTGTGTTAGACTAAAACTATCATCTTCACCATAAATGTTGAGTATTCATTGTATGGCTCATAGGATGAATCTTGCATTTAAAATAGTAATCAAGTTTCCATCGGTTTCAAAAGTTGAATATATTGTACGAGATGATTATGCATACTTTTCTCGTAGTCCCAAATGATTTTCAGAGTTTTAAAATTCTGTTGATGGTGTTACAAATGGAAACAAGCTATTAAAATATGTTGATAAAAGATGGATCTCATTGAATGGACCAACTCAAAGATTATTTAGTGAGTACCAGTGCTTGGTAGGGGTGATGTATGAACATCACTTCAGTGTATAAAGAGCTCAAGATCTTCTCTTTCAACTAAGTGACATGGAGACATTATTAACATTGGTTGTAATTATTCCTATGCTAGATGAAATGAATGTCCTCATGAAAATTTCTCAAAATTCTCACAATGTATATTACAGAATACACAAATGAAAGAAAAATTGCATGTTTTTCATTGGATAATTTGTATACAATGCCATATTATTTTGCAGGTTCGTGGTTTAAAAATTGGACTACGATCATTGATATAGAAAACACTGAAAATTATTTGAAGCATGATGAAAAAGGGATACTATGTATGGCAATGTGTGGGTATATGGTTCTTTTTCATTATATTGATAAGACAGGACGAACCACAAAAGAGTGCCTTGTGTCAAGAGACTTGTTCGATAATATTTTCATTTCAGTGAAAGACACCTTGATAGAAATTGTAAAATCACTATCATCAGAGATAAGAGAACGATTCCCTTGATATGAATTGTTGAAGGCCATGGTTGAGATGTACCCTTAATATTGGAACAATACAAAATGTCAAACTACTTTAAAACATGACTTTGTGGTAGAATTAAATAATTTAGTGCACCACTTTTGCAAGAAGGTTGAGATACATGGAGAATAGGTTGAAGGTATTTTAGATAGATCAAAATTGTTTCAACAAGCCACATGCTTCACTGAAACAATGTGGAATCAATTTTGCGCTTTGGAGAATCCTCTAGAATATGGTGCAATAACAAGATTATGGACTATTTTAAGTGTTAACCAATACTTACAAGAAAACATATCAAAATATTTCAAATTAGTGGATTTGTGTCAAACCATTATTTTGGGATCAGTGGAGGATGAAAGAATGTTTAGTGCACTGTCATTTTTGAAATCAAATATGAGGAACCATCTTGATAAACATATGGATATATGTTTAATATTATATGTAAAAAGATATGACATTACCAATTTTCCATATGAAAGAGCACTAGCTCTTTGGTGATCAAATTGTGATAACAAATTTCTCTAATGAACTTGATATGGAACATAATTCTTTGGAGGCTCATAATGAGAGTCCATCTGGAGACGGTCTTTTTCAAAATGAAGAAAATAAGCACCAAGATGAGAACTGGGAAATTGATATACTGCAAGATTTGATCTAATCCAATATATATGAGGGCCTAGAGGACACTTCTTTTGGTATACGTGTTCCATTGGTGGTACAAAAATAGTGAATGGAATGGCACACAAGATTTGATTCTTATGATTCGTTGTTCCTCTATTTTTGGAGTAGGTCAAAAATTCTTTGTCATAGCAATATTATTGTATGCCAATTAAAGGTTGCATTTCAGGTAAAAATAGGTTCTACTTTTTTTTTGTTTCATTGTAACATTGGAGCCACATTTTCTTTATTCAAGTTATTTTAAGATTTATATTTTGATATTTAATTATTACATTGTCTCTTTCTTATATGTGACAGGAAATGAAGTTGGATTTTGATGAAGATGGGACCTATATCTTCACATATATAGTGTCCTAGTATTAAAGGGTAGATACCTGATTTAACAAGACTTAAACTAAGAAAGAATGGTTTCATTCAAGTAGATGAAATTTATTTGATGTCTAGCTCTAATATGTTTATAAATTTTAATGGTTTGTTTGTTTGTTGCATTTTGGAGCATTTTGTCAAGTTTGGAATTTTGGGTTTATTTTGGTTAAAAATTGTGTTAGTCCCTTGAATGATTCTAGTTCTCACTTGATGTTTGACTAAATCTTTTGTTGTGGCATGATTGGACTCATTTTATTTCCATTGATTCAAGGGTTTAGGTTAAAGTTAAAGACCTTTGTTGAGTAAAAACTTATTTTCATTTTTTTTTCATGACATTTATTTGAGAAACATATGGTATTAGGCTTAATATATGTCTTTGGTTATTCTATGGGAACTCAATGTGTTTTCCATAATTATGATTTTTTTTATATGTTTGATGGTCAAGGAAAGATTTTGTTTATTTCCTTTCACTTTGTAGCATGACTTGAGAATCTTCACCTTTTAGGATCTACTATGTTTATTTTATATTTTCTTTGAAAAGACTTATTGATTATTTAGAAAGGGGAATGAGCTCTACTTAGCTAAGCGAAGAGAAAAATGGTATATGCACTAGCATGTTCTAGCTATGTGTTCATCATATGATTCCTATTAGCATGAGCCCGACAATCCTCTAATGCAATTATACTTTTGATGCCAAGACTAAAATAACATTACATGTACCTAGTGGAGGATGAGAGAATGTGCATTGCACTACCGTTCTTGAAGTCAAAGTTTGTAGATGTGTTCCATTGGTGGTGCAAGAAATAGTGAATGTAATAGCACAAATGATGTGATTCTTGTGATTCATTGTTCCTCTATTTTTGGATTTGGTCAAAAATTATTTATCATAGCAAGATTACTATATGGCAATTTGAGGTTGCATTTCAAGTAAAAATAGGTTGTATATTTTGTACTTTTCATTGTAACATTAGAGCCACATTTCCTTGATGCAAGTTATTTTAATATTGATATTTTGATATTTAAATATTACATTATCTCTTTCTAGTATGTGACAGGAAATGAAGCTAGAATTTGATGAATCTAGGACCTATCTCTTCACATATATAATGTCCTAGTATTAAAGGGTGAATACTTGATTTAACAAGACTTCCACTAAGTAAGAATGGGCTCATTCAAGTAGATGAAATTGTTTTGATGTCCAGCTCTAATATCTTGGTAAATTTTAATGGTTTGTTTGTTTCTTGAATTTTGGAACATTTTGTCAAGTTCGAAATTTTGGGTTTATTTTGGCTAAACATTATGTTAGTCCCTTGAATGCTTTAAGTTATCATTTGATGTTTGATTGAACCCTTTGTTTTGACATGATTGGTTTCATCTGATTTCCATTGAATCGAGGGTTTGGGTTAAAGTTAAAGTCCTTTTTTGAGTTAAAAAAAACTTGTTTCATCTTTTTGTCATGTTTGGTATTAGGCTTAATATATGCCTTTGGTTAATCTATGGGAACTCAATGTGTTTTCCATAATTATTATTATTTTCTTTATATATTTGATGGTTCAACGAGAGATATTTTTATTTCCTTTCACTTTGTGGCATGACTTAAGCATCTTCACCTTTTATGATCTACTATGTTTATTTTTTTATTTCCTTTGAAAAGACTTATTCCTTATTTAGAAATAGAAATGAGCTATACTTAGCTAAGCGAAGAGAAAAATGGTATATGCACTAGGTTTCTATGTGTTCATCATAGGAGACCTAATAGCACGAGATCGACATTCCTCTAATGAAATTATACTTTTGATGTCAAAGTTAAAACAACATTACATGTAGCTAGTGGAGGATGAGAGAATGTTTATTTCACTATCATTCTTGAAGTCAAAGTTTAAGAAAAATATTGAAAAAACACCATTACATAGTTACCACTAATAATGAAAATGTTATGGAGAGTTTCATGTAACAAATATGTTGTAATACTGAGAGGGGGGTGAATCAATATGAGAACTTTTACCACTTTTAACCATAATATAAGAACTTCATTCTTATCAATAGTATATCATCATTGTATCATCTATGATTGCATTCAATATTTCATGAGCATATAAACATAAGAGCATCACATCAACAACATGAAATCAAATACACAGTACACCAAAATTTGTGTGGAAACACAAATGGGAGAAAACCATGGAATGCTTTCTTATATATAAAATAATACAATCATTGTAAGCACCAACTTCTCAATTCTCCAACTGCAATTGGAAGGAGGATACGACCCCCTATTCACATGCTCCAACATTAAAGAATATACTACTCCCTCAATTATCTGGATCCAACCAGAAGGAGGCTACAAACCCCTGATTCTCATGCTTCAACCTAAAGGAAGCTCCAACTCCTTGATTCTCCGTCTCCGACCAAAAGGAGGCTACAACCCCCTTTCCTTGCCCCGCCCTACCACCCTGAAATATAAGTTTAGACTAATTTTCACTACCACAATCATTGGCATTGTCATTGTCAATGTCATTGTCACATCAATTTGTAACCTGTCAACCTGTCACTGTATCCTACCTATCACATCAACCTCTCATTGTCAACCTATCACATCAACCTGTCACATCAACCAGATCCTCTCACATAGATCATATACCAAGAAAACCTCTCAACTAAATTTCCAACACCACCAACACATACCTCTACCAAGAATGTACTAAGATCGCCAACATACCATCACAAGATATGTGTCTCAACCATGTACCAAACCATCAACCACACCCTATACCACAACAAGTGTATCAAACATGCATCAACACCTGTACCATGTACCTCAATTATCAACCATGTACATAAACACCATACAAAGTATCATACCATGTACCAACAATGTATCTTAACCATATACCATATCACTCAATCATTCCATACACCATATACCATAAGATATATCAAGAAAGCACCACCAATGGTGTACCTCAACCAAGTACCAATATCACCAATAAATGCACCTCATAGATGTACCACCGTATACCAATGCCTCAACAAGATACCAAAGGCATCACCATCAACATGTAACCAAGATGTACCTCAAACCATGTGCCTCAAAAATGTGCCAACGTTCATAAACTATGTACCAATAGATACCATCAAACATGTGCCATATCACTCATATACCATACAACAAACCATATGCCAAGTATCCAATATGTGACTCTAACAATGTATTATACCACCACCAAGGTGTATTGTTACCCCAAACATAGGGGTAAATAAGGAGATTATGTCTCAAGGCCCATAGTTTGTAGACATTGTTAAGAACCAAACATCAATATAGCATAGAAAAACCTTAGGAAAAGTACTCAATGCCTGCCCCAATTAAGGGGTAATGAGCCAACATTAGGGATTAACAGACATGGAGTGTCAAGAGCCAAATGGACAGAGCATAGCCCTGGAGGGACCTTATTTCTCATTTGATGCATTCTAAACATTATCATCAACAACAACATCCACCACATTGGAATGGTCCCAGAGGAAAATGGGTCTTTCTCCATGAGGTAATGAGTTTGGGTATCATGGTAAGTGTCACTCTAATATTTGAAGCATTTGAACATGTTGCAAAGGACCTTTTATTGATTATAGAATGTTTTCTTGGAATTTATACTCTTTTCCTTATTTAACCCTAGTGGGTGTCATTTTGTCCTAGTAAGTTGGTCATCATCGAGAATAGGGTGCTACTGGTGGATTCCTTGAAGAGTCATTGTCCATTCCCAATCATACTTATCACCTTCCATACTTCTTTCCTTCTGTCTCCTTATCTTTTGGGATTTCTGGGTGTACTGACTCAAGAAGGGATTGTACCTCATTTCATGGGAAGAAGGGGCTAAAGGCCCAGAGGGAAAAATAGATGGGAAAATATAAAATCCAAATCATGAAGCTTCTATATGCTCGCCTAATAGGTCTTGAGAAACAATGAAGTGTTATCTCTTAAAAGCATAAGACCTGCAAAAGCATAAATTCACATTTATAGATGTCCTGCTTGTTGAGGGATCTACACAAGTGCATTACAATCTAGAATATACCCCCATGGAACTCTGTGGTACTTACCCCCAAGCTAATCAATTAACCATAGGGAGTAACTAGTGTTTGGACCTTAATTAATTCATGGCAATAAATGGGATTGGAAAAATTTTGCATCGTGGATGAAGGGAAACTCACCCTATACAAAGGCACATGTAAATGAGACAATACAAACTCTTGTATGCCATGAACCCCATACCCATAATTTCACCCCACTCCACTTTACATGCACACATGGATTAGATGGTTTTCTTTCAAGAAAACACATTGGACCTAGGAAATGATTGACCCAATAGGATTCCTTGACACCCTTCCCACACCTAAATTTGACAAATTGTATAACGTCTTTGAGAATTTGTTTAGTTTGAAAATGTGGGTTTGATGCACATGTTTGGGTGGTTTTATTATTATATGTGGCTTACTTTTCATCATACTTGTGACTCATGGAACCTTGCAGGTCATATTTTTTTGTCCTCGCAAGACCTTGCTTGGTGGACAGGTATTCATGAGGAGATGATTAGTTCGGGCCTTCATGATGGCTTGAATCCAAAGGATGGATGTAGAGACCCCATGTCTGCGGAAAGATCATGATGACCAGTGTGCACAGTGAAGGAAGAGGATGTTTCCTTTGGAGGCACTCTAGAAATCCTAGACGATGAGTTACCAGCTCCTCCCACTTGGACATTATCCCTTGGATGCCTTGGACATCACCCTAGTAGCCCATGACATTACCTAGGTCTAGGGTTTGATACTTGGAGATGTTGGATGATATTTTTGGCACATGTGGCATAGAGGATGGCCTTTGGAGGCCCAAATTTCCAGTAAACAACTTCAATGTCTCCTTAAGGAGGCCTAACGTCACCCTCTTTAGGGTTATTTTTTAAAGAATTGATTTTAATTTTAATTTTAATGAGAAAATTGACATGTAGGCTCAAAATTGTGAAAGGACACAATTATTGGGTAATTAAGCCAGGATTTTCCAAATAAATATGGTTGGCTAAATTCATTTTATCATCATAACTCTCCTCACTTGGAGAGAGGACTAAAATTTGCGCCCTGAAATTTTAAGGTGCACTTTCTTGGAGACTATTGTGGATGATTCTTGGATCATATCTTGGTGGAATCATTGGAAAGATAGGGTTTTTGTGCTTGATTATTCTTGGCGAAGTAAGTAAATATGCAATTTTCATTTCATGATAAATTTTTATGGTATGTTTACTTGTTCATATTTAAGATTATCAAATTGCTTGCTTGAAACCCTAGGAGTAAGAAACATAAGTTGCTCCTTTCTTTCTCTTTATTTGCTAAGGTTTTCCTAAGAATATCATGTCTAGACAAACTTGCAAGGCCCTAAAGTGATATAACTTTAGGATCTTTGCCTAGTTCTTGTTGCATAGAGTATATTTCAAGAGTCTAAGAAGAAGAGAAATCATTAGGGCCTAGAAGTGCCTACACCCTAGTGGAATTTACTCTTTGAGGCTTGGTACTTGAGGACTTAAGATGCTACTCAAGATTCCACCTTTTTATCTCTTAGACAAGTATAATAATTTGTTTTCTCCAAGTTATTGTGTTGATATAATTGACTCCATAAGCCCTAAAAGGCACTAGTTCTCACTTCTCTCTCATTGAAGGATTGATTAAACACTCAAACACTATTCTCCTAAGATTTTACTAATTATCTCTATTAAATTCTATTATTATCAATCTACATAGTAAATGCTATCGTAAATGTTATTATCATTCTACATAGTAAATGTTATCGTTTCACTGTCTTTTCAAGATTTTCTAAGGAGTATCTGTTGCAGTTGTTACAATTTACTAATTGATATTGTAAACTCATTGATTGTTATGATTTCATTATATGCTAGAACATTGTTAGACAACTGAGAGGGGGGGGTGAATCAGTTGATACAGTGCTTGAACAATTATGGTTCTTTTAAACTCTTTGTAGAGACTCTAAATGATGATCACAATAATGCAGGGAAATAAACAATGGCACTTTCAGCATCATTCACATATATGAGAAACACAGAGA
>CBVK0100413385.1:0-19738 GCA_900067695.1 Picea abies
TTAATTAATAATTAAATAAAGTAAAAGTCACTTTGGAGAGACAAGGTGAGAAAGGAGGATAAAAGAGAGATAGGGGCCTCTATTCTCTCATTATGTTGTTTATCATTTTGATATTTGGCTTCTTGCTAGTGAGCCCATGCACTTGGGGGTTTTGAGGGTTTTGACTTAACAAACCCTAGAGATCATCTCGGTGGTGAAAGATCTCACCCAACCTTGGTCACAGAGGTGAGAGATTCCTCCCTCACCATTTTACATCAGATCCATTCAGATACAGAGGGTTTCTACATCAACCACAAGTTCAGGGAGAGCTAGGGTGTAGCTTCAGGAGAGTTTCCAGCAGGAGGGCGCACCATCTTGAGGAGAAGAGTTTGTTCCAGGCATAGGAGAAGGATTAGGAGCAAACAGACTTCTGGGTATTATTCGTATGGCCTAGGGTGCCTTTTCTAGCCTATTCCAGAGGGGGTTTCTCTGTTGTCTTATTTATTGGAGCTCAGTACATGTTCAGAGAGAGGAGGGCGCATCATAGATTGAGGATCTAGTCATTTGGAGGGTCAAATATCTATCATTCAGCCCGAGACTCTACCAGGGGGTTTTCAGTGGCCCGTTCTATAGTTTGGGATCATTTCTAGAGGGTTTTGAGGCCATCTTCATAGAGGCTGAATTCTTGGTCTTCTACAGCCAGGAGGGCGCACTATAGATAGATGATTCAGCCATCTGGAAGGTCAGATCTCCATCATTCAATCTGAGACTTTACCAAGGGGTTTCCCTTGGCCCGATCTACAGTTTGGCACCTTTCTTAGGGGATTCGGCAGCTTATTTCTTGGAGGCTGAATTCTTCGTTTGCTTCAACCAGTGAGGGGAGCATTGTGCTAAGGAGATCTTCACATTTCAGTTGGGTTATGACTTGGTTCATCTGGGGTTTTGGTCTATAGCTTGGAGAGGCTTTTGGAAGCCTATATCTTCTTCCATATTGTATTTTGAAGGCCAGACACTCTACTATCTTATATGTATTCTAGATCTGCCCCATTTTGTATGAGGACAACCATTGTTATGAATAAAATCAGATCTGGAGTATTTTTGGGTGATCTCTTGTATTGTTGATATTCCATCTTGTTGAGGTATGTTACATTGCTATATTTATTTTTATTATTGTTGCAAACACACATAAACCCATAAGTATAAGCCCTAGCGCAACTTAAAAGACCAGATTCTGCAAAGTGTTTCACGAAATGCCACAACCAGAAAACACATACAAATTCATGAAAAACGCAATGTTCATGGCATCTTGGCTTGGGAACATTACAGTCTTCCCTCTAGGCCACAAAATAACTTGTCCATCACCAAATTCAACTGTGTAACCCTTATGATCCAATGTTGAAATCGAGAAAAGGTTCTTCTTCAATCCAGGAACATAGAGAACTTCCTTCATCTTCATTGGCTTTCCTGAGTCTAACTTGTAGGAGGCTTATCCTACTCCTTTGATCAGATATTGATAGTCATCTCCCAATTTCACCTTGTGTGGTGATTCCTTATGAGTAAGGTTAGACAAGGAGTCTTTATAACCTGTCATGTTCTTGGAAGCACCACTGTCAACCAGCCAAATGTCACTTCCATGAGTGACAATTCCCGTAAGGGCTAAGATAAGAACATACTCCTCATCACTTGATTCATATTCCTTTACAACCTTCTTTGGTGGCTCATCATCTTCAGTTGTATGAACATGATGTTTTTTACTTCCTTTCTTTTCCCTTGGTCTCTGAATGAGGGAACAATTCCTAGCAATGTGTCTCATTTTCCGACAACAGAAACATCCGATATTTGGGTTATTTCTTCGGCCCTTCTGAAACTTCTTGGGTGAGGAGGGTTCTTTCTTGCTCTTTCCTTTCCTGGTTTGGGCGGTTAGGGCTTGATCATCATCTATCATCTTATTTTCTCTTGTTGTTGTCCTTGCTTCTTCTTTGTTGCAATCTTCCCATAGCCTATTGAACTTGGGTAGCTTCCTTCTTGAGCATATCCCTTGAATACATGCATCATGTGACCTTGGGAGGCCATTCAAGGTGGTCATCACCATTTCTTGTCCATTCACTATATCACCAATGGCTTCTATCTGCTCCTTGATATGGTTCACTCTTGAGAAGTAAGAGTGGATGGTTTATGAATTCTGCATCCTCACGTTCTTTAACTGAGTTCTCAAGGTCATTCTTCGGTTGATGTTGTTTCCTTCAAACAGTCAGGTTAAGGAATCCATCATTTCTTTTGGAGTGGATAATGAAGATATGTGACGAATAAGATGGTCCTTAATGGAATATGCAATAATCCTCTTTTCTTTGACAATATCCTTCTTGTACTTTGCTTTAGCCTCATCCCCCTCTGGTTCTAAAACCTCTTTTTTAGTGAACTTCTCTATATCATGTTCTTCTAGGGGGAGGGATACTTTGTACCTCCAGGCTCTGAAGTTGTAATCTCCCTCCATCTTCTCATCAATCTTGGTTCTGGTATCCATCCTTGTTGATTTTTCAATAAGCTAGGCTTAAGCATGAAGTTCATTCCATTTTTAGCATTTTACTTAAACCATAGACAAGTTGCAACAACCAAGATCACAAGAAGAAACACCATGCACAAGTACACAAGAAGTATCCTAGGAAACCCTTCTCAACAAGGGAACAAAATCCAGCCAATCCTTTGCTATATTCTTCAAGAGAAAGACCTCCACCACCATAGAAGACTAGCACACAAGAGAGGTGCGCACTTTTCCTAAGAAGTAAGTACTTGTTGAAATTTCCAAACTCACACTTGTGTTGTGATTCCTCAATGGGGAATTTACCTTTACTAATATTAGACTGAACCTATCAACAGTGGTGTCTATTGGCACAACAGGGTCGACCTCAATAACTCACAATATAATTAATAATTACCATTTTAATTATCCTTTACATTAAGGTGGGGATGACCTGTACCCTTTACATTACAAATAGGGTTACAGGTAAGTCTGATTCTTGAACAATATAACAATATAACATTTTTTCCAAGAGCACAACCTTTTCAAACACCTTTATGATGAATCTGTATCTCTGGTAGATATGTTACCATTTTCCCTAGAGTTGGGAGAGCTCTATAATGAATGTGAGCAAGTCTTCTATGCCATAGCTCACTCAAGCTGATAGTGTCATGTAGCAGGCCCTGGACTGGTCTGATGGTTAATCTGTACAAGTTGTTTTCTTGGAAACCAATTACCTTGGCATAATTTATATGTGAGTCTTTGTGTCATGCAAGAACTCTTCCTTCTGATAAGGTAACCTTGTAGCCTTTGTCTTCCAACGCAGAAATGGAGACAAGGTTCCTCTTCATTCCAAGTACATATAGTACTTATTTTAATTGAAGTTGCATATCTGAATCTAGTTGGAAGGTAGAAGTTCCAACCCCTTTCACATTATATCTGGCATCATCTCCAAGGACAACATGTAGATGTGTCTCTTTCTCAACAAAATTTGTTAGGTGATCTCTAAAACCGATCATGTGCCTGGAGGCACCACTGTCAATTAACCAAGTATTATCATTGGTAGGGACCATACCTGGGAGTGTTGATATGTTCATGTCTTCATCTCCTTGAAGTCTTGACTTCCAGGAACTAAGTTTTCTTGATCCATCAAGCTTGTCTTCCATCATGATTATGTTCATCATAATTTTAGATTCTTCATAATCCCTTGTCAACTTGGGCTAGAAAACCTAACGGCTAGGCTAGGCTAGCAATTTTAGGTTTTGTTGGACTTATGACTGCCAACAATAAGCCTTTGAAAGATAGGAGAACACTAGTGAGTTGAAGAGCTCCTTCAAAGAGTTGCAGAAACCCTAATTCTGAATTTTCTGCAGAAATTAGCGAAACCCTAAAAACCTAGGGCCAAAAAGTCAAAATGCTCGAAAATACAATCTGAAGCTTTTTGGAGGTGCGCTGAAGGAGGTCGTACACTCCTATGCTATTTTTAGCCCCAACGTCCAAGTGCCAAGTGTTTAAACCTCTCAGAAAGGTAGGCCGTACGGAATTTCTAGAAACCCTAGGAGAGTCATACAGTTTTGCAGGAGAGAGAAGATGGATGAAAATTGCTTGTGCAATGGGTTCTTCAAGACCTATGCTCTGATACCATGTTGATTTTTCAATAAGCTAGGCTTAAGCATGAATTTAATTCCATTTTTAGCATTTTACTTAAACCATAGACAAGTTGTTGCAGCGACCAAGATCACAAGAAGACACACCATGCACAAGTACATAAGAAGTATCATGGGAAACCCTTCTCAACAAGGGAAGAAAACCCATCCAATCCTTTGCTATATTCTTCAAGAGAAATACCTCCACCACCATAGAAGACTAGCACACAAAAGGGTGCTTACAAACCCTAGAATACTAGTGCCCAAGAGAGGTGTGCACTTTTCCCAAGAAGTAAGTACTTGCTGAAATTCCCAAACTCACTTGTGTTATGATTCCTCAACAGGGAATTTACCTTTAATTATATTAGACTGAACCTATCAATAGTGGTGTTTATTGGCACGACAGGGCTGACCTCAATAACTCACAATATAATTAATAATTACCATATTAATTATCTTTTACATTAAGGTGGGGCCGACCTATACCCTTTACATTACAAATAGGGTTAAAGGTAAGTCTGAGTCTTGAACAATATAGCAATGGATCTCATACACCCACTAGTGCTCAGCCACTAGGGGCACATCCATCTGTTCTCAGCCACAGGGATGTCTACATCTCTATCTCACTGTGTCTCATAGGAGAACCACACTCACTAGTGCTCAGCCACTAGGATCATGTTCACCTGTGCTCAGCCACAGGCACGTCCAACTCAACAGATCTTCTTTCTCACTGCGTTACACAGGAGAATCATCTGGAGTTCATCATCTCAACCCTTTGCTCATAGGAGGCTAATACATCGTTTCATCTCTGTCTCAGAATGATGTACCCAACTCATGGGATTTTCCACACGTTCACATGTCCTCAGCCATAGGCACGTCCAACTCAGCAGATCTTCTTTCTCACTACGTTACACAGGAGAATCATCTGGAGTATCATCTCAACTCTCTACACAAAGGAGGCCAGCAAAATGTTCCAGTTCTTTCTTAGATAGGAACCACACACCCAACTCATGGGCTCTCTCAGGTCTGTGTCCTGGAGGATGTCTCACATAGTTGTAATCATCAACAATCCTGCCTCTAAATCACAAATTCCAGATTCTAAAGATATAATCTAGGGAAAAGATGAGCTCCACTTGGGCACACTTGCTAGTGGTCTTGTCTTGTCCGGAAACCACTCCTATCAATAAAAATGGCTCCTTTTGTCTTCTATATCTGTGAATTGTCTTCTATTCATGCCTGCTCTGATACCATGTTATAATTTTAGAAGTTACATTTATCTTCGTTAACATTCATTAACAATTGCATGTAATAGGATCACTGAAAGATAAATAATCATATAACACAAAATATATCTTGGGAAACCCTCGAGGGGGAGAAAACCTAGCAACCAATTCTTTAGTATAGATTCCTTTAACCAGTACAATGTCACGTTATAGCTCTCCACAAATAGACCAAGACCAAGATACCAAAGACCAAGAAACCAAGACCTCATGTGCTAGACCTCCTTCGCTATGCTCCAAATACACAAGAGAAGGTGAGTTGTGTGTGTATATAAATTAGAGGAACTCGACCTCAATTTATACACATAACTTGACTCCCAAAAAGACGTAACCCTAAGAGGGTCCGTTTTGACTTTTACAATAAGGATAACAATAAAATAATAATTTCTTTTGAGTCGATTTATACAATAAGATTACAATAACCTTCCCAAGGTTTGACCAATACAAATACAAAAGAATATCTTATGTAGTTACATCAAAATATCAACAACTGGGTTTGTGGATTAACACATGATTGGTCCATGTAATCTAATTAAAGAGCATGGAGGGGAATTTGTTAGTGATTGATTGTGAGAGATGTCAATGTAATATATTTTCCTTTTGCATTGATATATTGTCTCAAATGGCCATGTTGGTTGCAACCATGGATTGTTTCCCTCTTTGATGGTTTTAACAATGTAAACATCGATGCATTGATATTGTATCTTTGTGTGTGAGAATTTTCCTTATGGTGTTCAACATCTATGGATATGCACTATTATTTGAACAAAGAACTAATGTCATAATAAATAGATAATGTTGAAAATGTGAATCCAAGTAATGATAGTTACCATGTATTGGTTTTTGATGTTTTGTTGATGTTTTTGAATTTTTTTCTTTTATAAAGAATAAAAGAATATGGATACATTATAGACAAGGAGACGGGTTCCCAATTGTGACCAAGCAATTTTAAACTATGCATACAAAAAGAAGGAAATAGATGGAAGTAACTAGGGGTGGGGAACCAAGGGTTGGTCTCCTTAACACGAAAATAAATGAAGATTTAAAATTCAAATGATATACAATGCATGAATAATACAAGAGATCAATAACATGAGGGGAAGCATAGTGTGCTAAACCAATAGAATCTTCTCGAGGGTTTGGGGGAATAGGTTAGCATGAGTATGAGAGGAAAATATGAGGCTAGCTCTATGATGTGAACTATAAAGATTTATGATCTTGAAGGGGGAAGTCGAAAAATGGGTTCCAACATGCAAAGGGGTGCTCAATTCAGGTAACCCATGAAGGTGGAGTATTGTTGTTGGGTAAACATATAATGCATCATGGAAGGGTGAGGAAACTTGAATGAGTAGGTTGGAACCAAAGGCCATATTTGTAGGGTGTCAAACAAGGCTATTGAAACACAAATAGAAGGAAATATGATGTCTAAATGCTAGTTTGAAGAATTATACTTGAAAGGGACATCGATGAGCCTAAAGAAATGGTGAGAAAATGGCTCCTGAGAGAAAAAACCCACACATATAAAACCAATACCACAACTTAAAATCTCTTGAAAAAATAAATCCAATGGTGCAAATGACGTGAAAGATGGAGCTCGTGAGTTTATCTATGGACCAAAAGAAAAATTAGGTAAACACATTAAAAATAGGTCTGGGCATGGATTTTAAAATTCATTTGTTCAACACTATGTATGAATTGGTGAAGTTGACCTAAGGATTCAATGCACATTCTGAGAGATTGGACCTTTTAAATTTAAGTATACAATTGTTATGTTGGTCCTCTCTTCCTCCTCTAACTTTTCAACCATTTAATTTTTAGTTTTAGGTACAAAATGGCCTATATAGAACCTTGATAGAGGTTTCACTAGGTCATATGGATTGTTCAGGAATAGAAGCATGAATAGTGCATCTATTCCTTTGAAAAATGCACCATTTCACAACAAAAGGGTCTCATGGTCATGCGATAAAATTGCATGACTATGTTATGAATTGTTGTGCGATATGGTGCAATTGTTTACAAAATAGTTGCACTATCACATGCTCAAGGAGTCCCTTAGTCATGCGATAAATTCACTCTAGATTGTAACTAGGAGGTACATGATTATGCATATTTAAAGGGAGGATTCATGTGAAACAATACAACAAAGAAATGAAAACTTGCATAAGACTGGTGATATTTATTGTGTGATTTTGGTAGGTTCCCTTGATGTTAATCCAATGGAAAGAGTAGGATATCAAGGGGCCAATATCCAAGGTGATGGTTGAGCCTTGAGTATAGAGACTATTAATAACATATAGGATACTTAAGTACCTTCAATTCCCTTTGATGTGGACAAGGGAGGGACTGATAGAAAGTATAGTCAGGATGTAGAATCTTGATGGTGGTTAGTTTATGGTGAGGAGGAAATGAATTGAGCTTGCCCTCTTAGATATATATTGCCTATCTGAGTTCCCCATCCCTAGGGAGGTGATTGACCTTTGACCTTTACTAACAGGGGGGGCATGATTGAAGAGGCACTAATAGAACATAATAATGAATAGGGGATGGATAAGGTTGATGGAGTAGCCCCATAGTGAAGATATATAATCTAGAGTTTTGGGCTACGACCCATATGGTAGTGAGGGTGGGTAGTTCACATGCCCCCCATTTGATCTCAGGTGGCTAGATGTGTCTGGTTGAGAGGGTTGCTAGGGGGGCTCACTATGCATGGGAATCTATGCTGTTGGGAGTGTTAAAGACTCAATAGAACCATTTCCATGAGTAGAGGGGAGGAGAGATCATTTTTGGCACCCTAATATGTGCCTTGTTTTCTAAGTGTGCACAATTTATTCGACTATAGCACATGATCAAGGTAGGATCGATGAAGGAGCCCCAGATGCAGCAATGGGGAGAGCCAATAGTAAAGCTTGGTGTGGATGTAGTGGAGAGAGTTTTCACTACTACTTTATTTTCTACCTAGGAGCTACAAATTGTGGTTTTTAAGGACAATCCATATGTTTGTATGGATTTTCAAGTAGACCCTAATCTACTGAGGCCCATAGTAGAGGGTTTGGCACATATTGGTAAGTAACAAAATTTTGATTAGTGTTTATACTAGCATATAATGATATGTCTAGGTTTTTGTGATTTATTTATGAGATATATGATATTGATTATGCATGTGTATTTGTAAATATAAGGGATCAGTGAGGCCAATAGATGCACTAGCACTAGGGGGACCACTTGTGGCAACCCAAAAACTGAGGGATTGAGTCGATGAGGAATAAGGGATGGGACTAGGGACCTAGTGTGCCATGAGAGATGTATATTCTAAGAGGATACTAGCAGACCTACACTAGTTTTTTGAACATCTACTTCATGGAGTCCTAGAGGATAGGTGGGAAAAGTTAGAGGATGTAGATGTGGAAGCTTTCAAAAGCATTGTTGTGGAGTGGAAACCACTCTTATGGAAAATGACATAATATGGAAATATCATTGAGAATCTAGCATGAGGTGGGCCCAATGACCCCTCCCCTTAAGGAATTAGAGCATCTATATAGGATCCCCCCACCATAGTCATGTAGGTTCTATAGTGGGGAGGATGCCTCTAACTTTTTATATGATGGTCAATATATATGTATAGCCATTTTTGGAGAAACAGACACCTCTAATGTAAACATTATATTTCGATTACAAACACAACACATGGTTTGTTTATGGTTCATTACCCCCTCAGGCTAGGTGTAACTAAGGAGATGATGTCTCGAGGCCCACAGGTTGAAGACATGGAGTGTTGAGAGCCAAATGACCAACTAAGCCCACATTGAGCAGATAGAGCCCCTCATCTCCACCACACATCACCATTCATTGACAACAACGTAGCAGCGTCCACCACACCAGCTTGGCCTAGAAAGTACAGCAAGTATTGCTTCATGAGGTAACAAGTCCAGTCTCATGGTAAGTGTCACTTTAATAATTGAAGCATTTGAGCATGTTGCAAAGAGTCATTTCTTGATTATGAAAAATTTTGCTTGAAAATTATACCTTTTGCCTCATTTCACCTTGGTGGTTGACATGGTTTCCTAGTAAGTGGGTCACTATCGGGAAAAGGGTTTCTACTAGGGGTCTCCTTGAAGGGTCATTGTACCATTACCGCACATACTTACCACCTTCCATGCCTCTCCCCTTTCTTTTCTTCATCTTTTGGGGTTCCTAGGCTCATTGACCCCAAGAAGGGGTTGAAGGCCCATAAGTGTTGTGGTTGTTAAAATTTAAAAGCCTAATATAATCCTTCTAGATGTTTTCCTTAAGGTCCTGGGAGAAATGAAATGCTTCTCCATAAAAATCAAGGACCTTTTTAAAAAATACCTAATAAATTCCTCGCTTAATGGGGGAATGCATTTGCGATGTCTTTTACTTTCCTTGCATATGGAACTCAATGTGTTCTAACTTCAAGTGGCACTGTGGTGCTCTTTACTTTCCATTGCACGTAGCACTCAATTTTTGGATTGTTATCACACAATTTGTAGTTAAGGTAAAAGACGGATGAAAGGAAGGCAAACTGGCATAACTAAGACTATCCCACCACTGTCACCTCAATGGGATAGCTCTTTCTCTTTAGGGAGGTAAGGCCCAGGGGAGACGTCCCCGATGACCTAGGGTTTTTAGAAGGCAAAGGCTTGTGGCTAAGTAATATTATTCCCCCTCACAAGTCACCCCCAATCAGAAATTTCGGCTTAATAGCCAATAAAGATAAAAGATAACCAGAAATAGTAACCAAGAAGTGTACCTGCCTAAGACAAAGCAACAACAAAACTATACATGTGCAAGGTTACTTGTTGGTTATTACTTCATATAGTCAATGACTTTCCGATAATAAGCAATTGAGCAAAAATGATGATGAAGTAAATCAAAGTTGTGCAATGGCAATGATTATAATATATCACTTCACAATAAATGTTAATGGCAATCAATGTAACAATATCAATACTAGAAATAACGCCTTAGCCAATCATTCAATTCCTTTAAAGATAAATCAACGTTGCAATGTATAAGTATAACACAAGTGGATTATGGCAGCTATAGAGTTAGTAATTGTTAGTCTAAAATCTAGGGTTAGTAAGAGTTAAAGGTTGTTCAAAATTGTTTAAAAGTTGTTTGTGATCAAGGTACTCAATACAAGAGGCCTTAGATCAATGCGCTACTAGGGCATATGGAGTCAAAAGAGACTGCAAAGGTTGAAGGACTAAATGATAATGAAAAGACCAAAGACAAGAGAGTTAAATGTTGAGGTGTTGCTAAGGCAAGGCCTCAACAATGAAACCCTAAGGGATAAAGGCTCACTAAGGTGTAGAAACCCTAGGCCTTAGTGCTTTCTCCTCCCTCTTTAGCTTATTGGCAAGATGAAATCGGCTAGCTTGAGTAAGAATTTATGGGGCTAAAGACAAGAGAGATAGAAGATGAAGTGTTGCTAAGGCAAGGATTCATCAAACAAACCCTAAGGGAAAACGGCTCATCAAGGTGTAGAAACCCTGGGCCTTGATGTGTTTTCCTCCTTCTTAGCTCAATAACAAGGAAAAAACGGCTAGCTAGAAGAGTATTGATAGAGTTTTGCTATGGCAAGGCTCTATCTTACTTCAACAAATCAAAAAAGCTCTTAACTTGGTAGGGACATGAGACAAGGACCTTAGCATGTGCTTGTCACCTAGGGTTTAATTCAACAAATTATAATAACAAATGCAAGTAAACAAAACCATAACCATTCAATTAAGAAGTGTTGCATAAATTCACTTACATAAACCATGCATTCAAGTAGCCAAACCCTAGTTGTAAACCTTCCACCAAGAAGAAATGCCAAAAATGCCAAGAAAAGTCTTCCTTCAACAAGTACACCTCAAAATTTCAGCCAAAACCCTAGAATAGGGCGCAAATTTCAGATCTCACTAATGTGTGAGTGAAAGATGATGAAAAAATTAGAGTAAAAACCCTCAATATATACCATACCAATGACCTTAATTAATTTTTAGGTCATCAAAAGGCCGACAAGGCCAAAATACACAATAATACTGTTTTACATTAAATTGTCATAAATCAAAACCCTAATCAAGCAAAAGCAAGACGTCATGCCCCTTCTAGGGTGATGTTAGCCCTTTCTAGGGCAAATGCAGCCTCCTGGAGAAAAACGCCCTCCTTGGGCTTCTCCAACCTGTCCACACGTGCCAAACTGCCATGACTATCTCCCAAAACGTCCATAAAGCTGGATGACGTCATGAACCTTCTGGGTGATGTCCTGGGCCTTCCAAGGCCAACGTTCCAATGAAGAGGGCACAACTCCCCTAGGTAAGGCTCTGCTAGGGTGCCTCTATGGAATGTCCTCCTCTTCTCCGGTGCAAACCCCTCTGTCTTGTCTCTGGCCCTTATTGGGGTCTCAACATCCATCTGGTGGGCTCTTCAGCCCCATGGAGGTACGAACTAATCATCTCCCCATGTGTACCTGTCCAATGTGGTACCTGTCTGTCGGGCATGATCCTGCACATCAACAACTACACCCTCCATGGGCTCACAAGTCACAGGGATCATAGCAATGTCAATCACATCTCATTATCAATATTATTAAATATGTGCATAAAACCCTTTTGCCCCAGTCAAGTGCTCAAAGACATTATACAAATCTGCAATACAAGTTTGAAGGAGGTGACAGGGCGTTCTATTGGGCTAGTGTCCACTAGAAAAGGGATGTTTTTGGAAGAGATTAAATCCAAGTCATGCAAATGGGCGAGGTGGATAAGGGATGTCCTGACAAGGGGTGGAGTGAAAGCAGGGAAATGCAGGGCTTACCTGTGGGTGCCTTTGTAGGAGGCGAGATGCACCTGTCTTGGATGCAAATGTTTCCAAGCCCATTGATGCCTTTTATTCTTTATTCTTTATTGTTTTTTCTTCAAGAAGCTAATCAGGGGACACTGCATTGGCGTGGTGACCAGTGGTGGCAGTGTTACCCACAAGTACTTTCACAGAAATGAGAAGGCTGGCTTGTGATGATACCCCCTTTCTCTTGGCCATGCAACCAAGAGCCACTACCTTGGCGTGGTAACTGTAAGTTTTAAACCTGTGAAGTAAAGCAATGCTTCTAGATTCTTAAGCACTGCTTTACTTCATAGGTTTAAAACTTACATGTGGTATCAGAGCTCGTTTTTGGCTTTAGAGGGACGCCTTTGTTGCTGAGGGTTTGGCTCGGTCTTGATAGATCAAGTTTATCTTGGGTTTGTGATAAACCTGGGTTTAGTGGGAGCTTTTGCAGTGGAGATTCGAGTGTAGAAAGGGGAATGGCGAGCTCTTCTAGAATCGAGATAGAGAAGTTCAACAGTAAAAACTTTGAGCTATGGAAGCTCAAGATGGAGGACCTTCTTGTAGACAAAGAATAATGGATCGCTGTGGATCCTGGTACACAACCTACTGGTACGCAGCCTACTGGCACACAGTCGACTAGTACACAACCTACTAGTACACAAACTACTAGTACACCACCTACTAGTATGTCGAAGGAAGATGGGGAGAAGTTGGACAGAAGAGCAAGGAGTACTATTCGACTCTGCCTAGCAGATTCGATGTTGCTGAATGTCTTGGGAGAATCTACAGCCAAGGAACTATGGGATAACTTAGGGAATTTGTATAAATCAAAGTCCCTGGTAAACAAGTTGTTTCTTCGAAAGAAGTTGTATCATCTTAGGATGGAAGATGGAGATTCTGTGACAGAACATCTCAATGCTTTTAATACTCTGGTAAGTCAACTTGTCTCTGTTAATATTACGATTGCAGAAGAAGATAAGTGTATTACTTTGTTATGTTCTTTGCCAGACTCTTGGGATAATCTGGTTGTAGCAATTGGTAGTACCACTCAATCTACATTGAAGTATGAGGATGTAGTTGCATCTTTGTTATCTGAAGAGATGAGGTGGAAAAGCATGGATGGTCATAGCACAGATGCTTTATTTGTAAGAGGGCGTACCTAAGATAGGAATCCTGGTAAGTCTTCGGAGGGGGGGAGTTCTAAATCTATCGGTAGATCTAAGTCTCTAGGAAAATCTTTGAGGAAATGCTGGAAGTGTGGTAAAACAGGGCATTATAAGAAAGTTTGCAAGTCTAAGAAGGTTGATAAACCAAAGGGATCTGATAGTACCTCTTCCATAGAGGCGAAAACCTCCACTGAAGAAGGAGGTGATGTTTACTTGGCATCTACAGGTACACATGCAGACCATGATGTATGGGGGATCGACTCAGGTGCGTCATACCATATGACTCCTCACAGGGAGTGGTTCTCTAAATATGAAAAATACGATAGTGGTGATGTATTCCTAGGAGATGACTCGACAACCAAAATCATGGGACGTGGAAAGGTTAAGTTGCTGCTAAAAGATGGAAGGATTAGAACTCTCCTTGGGGTTTTGCACATTCCAAAACTAGCCAGGAGCCTAATATTTGTAAGCAAGTTGGATGATGCAGGAGTGGATACTGTATTTGGAAAGGGCACTTGCAAGATGGTACGAGGAGCAATGGTGTTGATGAGGGGAGTTCGGTGTGGAACTCTGTACAAGTTGTTGGGAAGCACTTTTACTAATGGGTGTAACAACTCTGTTGTCCATGAGCAGACAAATAAAGAAGACAAGACCAATATTGTCCTTGGAAAGAAGACCATGCTGTGGCATCAAAGACTGGGGCATATTGGAGAAAAGGGCCTTCGAACACTACACGGTAAAGGTATGGTTGAAGGGATGTCTAATTGCACTCTGGATTTTGATTTTTGTGAACATTGCATATATGGAAAACATAATCGAGTAAGATTTCCATTTGGTGCTACAAGAGCAAAGGGGATCTTAGATTTGACACACAGTGATGTGTTTGGAGCCGTGCCTGTTCCATCACTAGGTAAATCTGTGTATTATGTTTCATTCATACATGATTTCTCAAGGAACATGTGGATTTATTTTCTTAGAAAGAAACTTGAGGTATTTGATAAATTTAAAGAGTTTAAGGCTATGGTAGAAAATCAAATAGAGAAGAAAATAAAGGTATTGAGGACAGATAATGGTGGAGAATTCCATGGAAATGAATTCGAAGAATTCTATAAGAAGTGTGGTATAGCAAGGCAGAAGACTACTCCATACACACTGTTGACCGTCTCTCCAACATAGGTGGTCAACTCCATGTGCCATGAATAGATGCATCATCAGATGCTCATTTGTCGAAGACTTTGGTTCTACTGGGCATTTTATGCCTCCAAGCCATCTTTTTGTAACTGATATTTCTGCACCCCTGCGTGGGTCAATAATGTAATAGGTCTGCATGAGTCATGTCTAGGTCAGTTACCTTGGGATCGGTTCACCGCGAGAGTTCCTTTCACCGAGGGTTTTTTATTCTCAAGTTATTAACTGGGCTTTTCAACCTTGTTAATTTCCCTTGAGTTTTTCCCTCACACTTGCAATAATTCCTCCAAAGTGGTGAGCGACGTTCTAGTAGGCTTATCTTCTGGTAACTTTTGTTAGGAATCATTGTAGATGACCATGCAAGACATCTTAGAAGGTTTCACGGAATTCCATCGAGTCTAGAGTAGTTTTTTTTAATTAATTAATTTTTAATTAAATTTCCCTAAGTTTGGAGGTTTAATTAATTAATTAATTAATTATTTTTGAGCAATAATTGTAAAAACTAGGTCTTTGGATTTTTGATAGGGGTATTTGTGCTAAAAAAAATTGGAATAGCACCCCCTACATCCATTGACCAAGTTTCAACTCAGTTGGACAACTTTTGCTATGGGTTTGTCCACGCGGAGTATCAGTTAGTCAATAACAACAATTTTAATTGCTGAAGTCCAAACATGGCAAAAATGTAAAATTGTAATAATGAGTTAAAATGATGTTAAATGATGGATAAAGGTTAGAGAGAGACTCCCTAAGCCTAACCTATCCATCCCAACGTTTTCCAACCTATCTCTAACCCCTTACCCATTCACATCACCAAAAAATTACGCCCCCTAGGGGGATGGACGTTTTTTCTTGATGAGGCAACGTTGTGACTTAAGTTTGATGTGTTGGGGGCCCTCTCTCTTGTGATTTTCCTTCCTTTATCCCCCACGTCACCTCTTGGGGTGATCCCACTCCCCTTACTTCATTAATTCGCCTCCTATCTTTGCCTTTCACCTATGTGGTGCACCCTCCAAGAGAGTTACGCCCCCCTTCCTTGGATTCTTCTAGAATTTTCATTTTTATGTGGTTGGGGCATCTTCCTCTCTTGTGGCACGTATCCCATAGCCTCGTACTCACTGTTGCTTGATCCCAACATCTTCCACACCCTTCTACACCCTAGATCTAAGATCTAAACCCTAGATGGTGCACCCTAGCCTTGGGATCTACTCTCTTGCTTGGTGGTGGACACTTAGCATTAATCCAAGAGAGGTAGGTTTGCCTCTCCAAGTATAAATTGATCCCTCCACTCACTCTTACACTTACCATATCTTGAGCTAATGTTATGCTACTTGATTTCTCACTCTCTCTCTCTCTTTCTCTCATTGTTCCATCATTTCCATTCTTTGGCTCTTAGGGTTTTGGAGCAAGTATTTCTCTAAGATCCACTTTCTTGAGTAATAATAAAGGAGAAACTTTGGAGGATTTTGGGAAGAGCTACAAGTATTTTGGTTCTTACAACACATGAGGTAACATTGTTCTGGTTTGATATAATGGTTGCATAGATGGATCTTAGGTAAAGTGTTTTATTTGAGTAGATCTTGCAAAGAGTAGTCTTGTAGATCTATATATGTTGATTATCTAGATAAGGTGCAAGTATTTCATCTTGTTAGCTTAATCATCCGTATTATCTATTGTATGCATGTCATTGTGTTAGATCTTGCAGGTTGGCTTCAAGGGTTTCATTAGGAATGCCTTAAGGACAAGTCTTTCTTTGAGACTCACATAAACTCCTCTCTTTCTCTATCTATTGCTCATTCTTTATATGCTCTCATTCCATACATATTTTCAGCTAGCTTAACATAGTTTGTTGGTCATCAAAATACAATTTTTATCAAATTTTTCTTGCGAAAATTTTTTGCCCTAAAAAGAAAAAGTTTTTCTTCACTTTGTTGGTTGTGTGTAGCATTTCTAGCAAGCATAGCTTGCTGGTTTTTGTAGGTTCAGATCTGGTTGAGAGGGGTTTGGGCTACCCAAAGGCATCCACACAACACTCAAAGACCCCCCAAAGGGATTTGTAGCTATTTCTCAACCTTCTTCAATTTCTAAGCTTTCTTGAACATTTTTCTTCTTCTTTTGTTGATTTAGTGGCTCATAGTTGTGGGAGAAGGAAGTGGTACGGCCTCCTCCCATGTGTGATCCTTGGGGTAGCTAGGGTTTAGCATAAATCTTGCAATTGTTGCATTTTTCTTGCCTCTTTGAGCTAAGACGTGGGGTTTGGTAGATGAAAGACATCTCCCAAACCCTAAGACGTGGGGTAAGGTTTGCTTGGTTTGCTTGCTTGTTTCCTTCCTTAGTTTGTATCTCTTGCTTGCTTGCCTTTTTCTTTCTTTCTCTCAAAGTTATTTTCTAAAGCTTAATAAGTCTAATAATTGCCTACCTATTGGGAGAGGAATACCCCAATTGGTGAGGTTATGGTTTAATGTGTGTTATTAATCTAAGTGCTTAATGTTTTGAAATATTCTAGATCTAGATCTTACACATAATTAATCTTTATCTTAAGCCTATTGGGCATAATCAACTTAGTTAGATCTATTTACATGCTTAAGCTCTTCAAAGTTTAATCTTTATTTTACATACTTAGATCTATAATCCTAAATGTTTAAATGCTTCAATAAGTTAAGTAAATGGTGTTTTTCTTTCATGCTATGATCTATTAAGGCCATTTGAGATATGCTTGAAGTAACTTTAATGGTTAAGTTGATAGTGTAGGCTCACACCTAAATCTTCTTTCTCATACTTATGCTTGGATCTTAATGCTTTAAATCAATATAAGATAAGTGTGCTCATCTTTCTTTTCTTTTTGGCAAGTTGTTCTTGCCCTTGTAATTAACTTTCTTTTCATAGCAAGCTACATATTGATGAATTAAGTAATTTCTCTCACATAGCATATATGTGTTAATGCTTTTTCATTTATAAACTTAAGAAACACATTTAAGCTGAAGTAAGTTTCGGCCATAGCACTTGATCACATTTTAAAAGTGTCATAAAATCATTAAAATACTCTAAAATATACCTAAAAGTCTAACCAATTCATATATTATCTTAATAGACTCTTTAGAGTACCTCAGACCTCCATCTTCACCATCTAAAACGGGTATTGAGGAGGGAAACGAACGATGATAGGCCGGGGATGGTCTCATGGCACAAAGAAGTGTCATTTCCGTAAAAACTCAATACTTTGGGTTGACTGTGACAACTAGGGTTGGCCTCGTTGCCATATTATCTTGAGCATCCAGCAGCCATTTGACAATAGGAGGATGAGGCTTTGGTGAAACACTTTATAAGGGTAACTAAAACTTTGTAATCTTAAGAAACCCTTAAAACTTATTACATAATCAAATCATGGGCTTAATCATTTAATAACACTTTGTGGGTTTGACAACTAAGAGTCTTGATCATCTTAAAATACTTGTGCTTAAATCTTTAAATCTTTTATCTTCGTGGATGTGCCAATGATGATCTTAATGTGTTGATGATGAATTCGTGGATGTGATGATAATGCCATGATCTCCTTGTATCCTGCACACAAATACTCAAAAGTGGTTAGCTTGCTTAGCATTCTTTACTTGTAAATCTTGTACTTAATATTCTTTTGATTTAATTATTCTTTTGTATATCTTGTAATCATACTTGTAACGAATCACCCTTTAACTTTTGTTGACCCCTTGCCAATCTTAGGCACTAGTCTTAGCTCCCCTAGGAAAAGGCTTGCTTAACATACTAACCTTGCATCTTGCATTGCTGCCTTAGCATCTTAGGTTAGAATCCCCCCAAACCTTAACAAACTAAAATCAACTCCTAGAACTTAACTTTAAAACTCATATAGAAACTAGGGACTACCCCCCTTGGCTTCCCTAGGAGTGAGCCTAGACAGAAGAGGTTTCGGTCAAAGTGACAGTGTGGGCTGTAAACCTAGGCATTGTGCCTCCAAGGACACACTAAGTGAGTCGGACTTAGCTCACGTTTGCAAGTGTGTATAAGGACGACAACACACACCTCAGCAGAATGGAGTTACAGAAAGGATGAACAAGACACTGATGGAAAAATCAAGGAGCATGCTTAGTGGTGTCAAGTTAGGACAGGAATTCTGGGCAGAGGCAGTGGGTGCATCATGTTACCTGGTCAATCGATCACCCTCATCAGCATTGGATGATAAAACTCCACACAAGGTATGGACTGGAAAGAAACCCTCTCTTCTACATCTTAGAGTGTTTGGTTGTGATGCTTATGTACATGTTCCAAAAGAAAATAGGAGTAAGCTGGATAAAAAGGCTGAAAAGTGTATCTTTATTGGTTATAAAGATGGTGTGAAAGGTTATAAGCTTTGGAACCCAGAAACCAAGAACACTGTTTACAGTCGAGATGTTGTGTTCAGAGAGGTAAAAGATGTTTTCAAACAAGAATTCGTACCAAGGCCAGAATAACCTGAGAAAATAGAGTTGGAGTTGGATGATGCAAAATCATAATCATCTGAAGAAGATGAAGTAGAAGAAGAAGAACCTCATACCCCAGTATTGAGGAGATCAGTGAGGGAAAAAAGACAACCATAAAGGTATAGTCCACCTGATTTCCATTCCAATTTTGCTTTATCTATTACTGTTGATGATCCCGGAATTGTCAAGGAAGCAGTGAATTCAGAGGATAGTAAACTCTAGAAGAAGGCCATGGTTGAATAAATGGATGCCTTGGATAAGAATGAGGCATGGGATATAGTTGAGTTGCCAGTTGGAAGAAAATATGTTGGTAGCAAATGGTTGATTAAGAAGAAGTTTAATGTAGAAGGAAAAGTGGAGAAATGCAAAGCTCGGTTAGTAGCAAAAGGTTATTCCCAGGTAGAAGGAATTGACTTTGGTGAGATTTTTTCTCTTGTTGCCAAGTTAACTTCTATTAGATTTCTTTTATCTATTGCTCTTGCTTTTGATCTTGAAGTGAAACAGATGGATGTGAAGACAACATTCCTACATGGAGATCTGGAAGAAGAAATCTACATGAAGCAGCCTGAAGGATTTGTAGTAAAGGGAAAGAAAGAGTTGGTCTGTAAGCTAAAGAAGTCACTATATGGTCTAAAGCAATCACCTAGGATGTGGTACCAAAAGT
>CBVK0100413386.1:0-19737 GCA_900067695.1 Picea abies
CCACATATAGCAGTAAGATTGCTGGCTCATTGTTCATGATTTTGAAGTAGAGGTTAGAGTCTGCTTTACTCTTGGTAAAGCCTAATCTCGTCAAGAAACTGTCTATACGACCATACCAAGCTCTAGGAGCTTGCTTCAATCCGTATAAGGCTTTCTTCAACCTGGAGACATGAGACTTCCTATCTTCAACCTCAAATCCTTGAGGTTGCTCTATATACACTTCCTCTTCGATGACACCGTTTAGGAAAGTTGTCTTCACGTCCATTTGGTACAGCTTCCACTTCATCTTAGCTACAAGAGCTATGATGGCTTTGATCGAAGTGTATCTGGCCACATGAGCGAATGTATCTTCATAGTCAATGCCTTCCTTCTGGGAAAAGCCACGAGTGACAAATATTGCTTTATACTTTTCAATACTTCCATTAGCAACATGTTTTATTTTTAAGATCCATCTGGAGGATACCACATCTTTATTCTTTGGCCTAGGAACTATTTCCCATACTTCGTTCTTCATTATGGATTGGTATTCCTCTATCATGGCATCTGCCCATTCTTTCCTCTGAATGGATTCTTCAAAGAAGGTAGGCTCCTCTTCTAGGAGATCACACATCAAAGTCATATAACTGGAGACTAGCTTTGGTCTTTTCACTTGTCTTGTAGTTCCTTGGGGAACACCGTACTTATATCCATCTTGAATAAGCTCTCTAACCCAAGCTCGCTTTCTTTTATGGAGGATCGTCATCTAAGGAGGTTCTTGCACTTCTACTATATCATGGTCTTCTAGAAGTTCCTTATCAGGGGAAGTTAAGACTTCCCTCATTGGTTCTACAGCTCTGGGAACCTCCCTCATTGCAGTATTGGGGATTACGGGTTCCTCTTCATATACTTCTTCAAGTTGGCATAGTTTAGATTTCTTCAGCGCTGCATCTTCATCAAAGGTCACATCCCTGCTGATCTCAATGTGATGTTGACCTGGTATATAAATTATAAAGGCCTTGGAGACCTCACAGTATCCCACAAATATTCCCTTCTTTCCTGAAGGGTCTAGCTTGTTTTTCTTTTCTTTAGGTATATGAATAAACACTGGACAACCAAATATTTTGAGATGGCTTACCTCTGGCTTCTTTCCGGTGAACATCTCTTCCGGTGCCTTGAGCCCAAGTGCACTATGGGACAATTGGTTCTACACATAAACAACTACCATTGTTGCTTCTGCCCATAAGCACATAGGAAGATCTTGATCATGGATCATAGTCTTCACAGCTTCCAGTATGGTTCTATTCTTTCGTTCAGCTACACCGTGTTTTTGGGGATTATAGGGAGTAGTGAGTTCCCTCTTGATCCCAACATCTTTGTCTTGATCCCAACATCTTTGTAGAAGTTCACAAACTCTTTTGAGGTATATTCTCCTCCATTATCTGACCTGAGTATCTTAATCTTCCTTTCAGAAAGGTTCTCTATCAAGGATTTGAATTCATTGAACTTGCTGAACACTTCATCTTTAGTTTTCAAGAAATATATCCAGGTTTTACGAGAGTAATCATCAATGAATGATACATAATATACATACCCTCTAATGGAGGATGATTGCATTGGGCCACATACATCTGAATGGATGAGTTCTAGGACTCCTTCTATCTTGTTGTCCCTCTTCAGAAATGGGTTCTTGATGTTCTTCCCTTGTGCACATCCATTGCATACGCCTTTATGGTCACCTTTGAGTTCTGGTAAACCTGTGACTGCTTTGCATATGTATGGTAGTGCCTTGTAGTTGATGTGGGATAACCTTCTATGCCAAAGTTCACATGAGTTTTCAATGGCATGGGTCATGGCAGCCTCTGAGTGACCCTTTAGTTTATACAAGCCATTTTCTTCACTTCCAATGATGATTGCTTCGTTTAAGGTTTCTCCTTTAGCCCACATAAGAACTTCTCCATCTATAAAGGAAACTCTGAAGCCTTTATTTTCTAAAGATGAAATGTAGAGTAGGTTCTTCTTCAAGCCTGGTACATATGATACGTCCTTCATCTTTAGTGAATTCCCTGAATTCAGTTTGTGGTTTGATTCTCCTACTCTAGTACTTCTGGTACTTCTGGTACTTTATGAAACTGGGGTTTCACTTTCCAGGAGATCCAGTCACTGAAAAGGTGCGCTGAGAGTGTAAAATTGATCCTTAGGGGAGGGCACACTTTTCTAGATGGTTTTGGGGTTGAAAAGCTTCACCATCAAAAAGCCCTAATTTTCATGTACGACAACAGTGACATTTTTCACTTGTGAAAGATGCTTTCTTCAGCTTGGATCTGAAACCATGTTAATGTTTAAGCCATTATTATAGTTGTTTTCATTTCATTAGATAACAATAGCATAATCCAAGATCACTGAGAAATACACAATCACAAGAGACACAACATTTATCCCAGGAAACCCTCTAGGGGAAGAAAACCCAACAAAACTTCCTTAATATAGATAGCCAATACAATGCCAAGAGATCTCTTAAACTAATATAGAAAGTCCTCTCCCAGATATGCGCCACTCTCTCTCTCTCCTTCTTCTCTAGCAGTAGATCCGAAACTTGTCTCTCAATGAGCAAGTGAGTCATGTGTCTAAGTGAGGTGTTGGCCTCTTTATTTATACAAATCTGGCACGTGTGAAGTGTCTCTTCACTGGTAGGGCCGACTTCTCAAACTGGGTGGGTAAACCCACCTTTATTATATTTCTGGGCCTCTTTAATATCTGTTGGGGACGACTTCTTATTCTGCCTATTACAATTGTCTTTTGACCAATCCGCAAAAGGGGATTTGGTCCTATTAATTTGACCGACAAGATCAATCCACAATGGGGATTGATCCACTGAATAATATATCAAATAATAATAATAATACTCTTTGCAGTTACATTATTTCAGCACAACAAGAGTTTCAAAAAGAAGCTAGTGATAACAAAAATACATATGGAAAGGATGAGCAACATATGACAAACATGGTGTTGTTCCTGAGTCTGTACTTAAGGCTCAAAAGCACAGTGTCAAGGCATCCGAAAGTGGTTAAGATAAGGAGAAGAGAAAAGATCAACCTTTAGAGAGAGAGTCTAAGGGAGATTTCTTCGTTGAGGTTGTCTGGCTTCGAACTGCTCCTGAATAGTTATGTCACATTCAATGGTTGCCCATGATTGTTCAAGTTTGGCCCGGTTAGTTGTTGTTTTAAGGATAGTATTGAAAAGATTTAAGGCGATGTGAGTTTGGTTCAATAATCCGGGTTCAACGTTAGGTTGAGTTGGTGTGGGAACTGTCATGGGGGAACAGTAAAGATATAAAAGATTTTTAGGAGAGATTTAAATGTTGTCTCAGTTTGATTTTATAAAAGAGAACTTACAGTTGCAGAAGTAACATATAAATGCAAATCTAAGGCTTGTTCCCGTAATTGTATCATATTTTTATAAAAGGGGTGAGATGAAAGAAAAAAATTAAGCCATTTACAAAGTAAAGTTCCAGCTGGTGAAAAATCACGACATAAACGGGAGAGGAAAATATGCAAGAAAATAATCAATGTAACAAAGAATATATGTAGAATTCTGAAACTGCAGATTGGTCTTACACAGCTGATAGCTAGTGCAGAGGAAAGGCAATAAACAATTACAGAAAAACCAGATTAATTATGAACATGAATTGAAATGTAAAAATGAGATACAAGGAAGCAAACTTGTGATACAGAAGTGACGGAATTGAGAATCTCTAGATCTGCTTGTATTAACTCTCAATGTAAAACTCTATTACAATTTACTAAAAAAAGGTCCAGCCCTGTTTAATTCTCTCTGGGGTATATTTATACAATTTCGGTAAAGCAGGTAGAATCTCAATAGTTGCAAAAATTTCAGTTATGACAAAGGAGAGAGAAATCGCTCTATCTCCCCTAATCTGTCTTCACTAATTGCCAGGTACTTGTCTTCGCGCGGACTCAGTGCAGGCGTTACATATTTTTACAAGCTGAGATACGAGCTACGAAGGCTCTGCTTGACAACTGGCCTCGACAAAGTAACATTCTCGAGCTAACTGCTGCAGCTTGTCTTCCATTTGTGCACCGATGATGTCGAGGGCACTTAGCTGTGTGCTGGTTTTGATCATGTGCTTGTCAACTTTGGCCATGTCCACCGTATCCATCTGAGAGATGTCGGCCGAATCTCTCTCATCCCTTTCCTTCAGATCGCATGAGATCTGTTCCACATTCATTTGCATCAATGCTTCTGCATCGCCTCGACTGTCAATACCCAACAACTCGCCGTCTATGGAATTAAAAGCTTCTTCTAAAGAATGGGTTACCCTTTGGGCTTGTTCCTTGCCCAGGGTAATGTTATGATCCCAATCTTTCAACAGAATGTTGCCTCTGGTTTGTTCTGGGATGGCAAGCTCAGGAGCACCTGTCGAAACCCTGTTATTTGTGGCTATTACCGCGTCCTGGAAAGCGACCCGAGCCACTTCGGCCTCCCTTTCCCTGGCAATCAGGTTCTTGGAAACCTGATTCACCAACAGACAGTTCTCCCGGATCTCTCCTATCTTGGCAAGCAAAGTCTGTTGTGTCAAAAATATTTTGCTCTGAATCTCGCTGGCTCGGGATTTGAATATGTCGATGTCTATTTCTCTGCTCTCAATGATTTTTGCCCAAGACTGCAACTGTTCAATCATATTTCTCTATTGGCTCACCTGCGCTTGACCATCTCGGACCATCAACTATGCTTGCTCAAGCTTGGCTTTGAGCATCTCTATTTCATTCTTGTCGGCCACTCTAGCTTGTTCTAGCTCCATGTTGGCCTGACCTTTAGCATTCTCTGTGGCTGTAGCCAATCTAGCCTCAAGAGTCTTGATTAGGCGATTTTTCATTTTAAATTGGTTATTCAAAAGCCCAACTGAGAATTGATTTGCCGAAGCATACGCCCCCAGCGTTCCCGTGATTTTAGTGGCGAGTTGATCACTCTTCTTACCTTTGCCATCGGTCATGATTTTATATTTTTTCGCAGTGGACCCTCCTTCTTGAGAGAACTCTCTTTTCACTACCGCCTTCCTCTTTTTATCAAAAAAGAACTCATTTGAAGGGAGTTCTTCTACTCATATGGGCCTCAATTCTTCATTAAATATCCATCCCTCATTGACATTTCCCTGTGTCAACTACAAGGGTGTGACCGAGGTGATGGCCTCTCCTATTTGTTTCGTAGATTCTCTTGGAGTATCGACAAGATTCTGCTCCTTTGGCGTACGTGGAGTCTATATTTCAGTCTCCGGCTTCTGTTTCCTTGGTGGGCCTGGAGTTTTCACTTCAGGCTCCGAACTCTGTTTCCTCGGAGGGTCCGGAGTCTTCTCTTTTGCTTCGGGACTCCTCGTTTGTTCCCCTTCCTGTTTTTTTCCAAGGTTAGAAATTGCGTCTTCAGAACCTTCAGCATCCTTCTGTTTTGTCTCGAAAACAGCTGAACCTCCCAACACAGCGGGAAGACATCTTTGTCTATGTTCCTGGAATTTTAATACAGATGCTGTGTCTTCGGGTGCTAATTATTGGATTCAGGCTAGCACTTCTTCATAAGATCTCTCCCCTCGGAAAACATCGTCCGAGGATGAACTTTCATGCTCAAATCTCTTGAGCCCACAATGAGCCAAATGGTTTCTCACAACCCTCTGTGTATCATGCTTCTTGACTTCGATGGAGACCAAACTTAGGTCCTCCAGGGCTGCAGCCTCGGCTTTGGCATGCTCAAAATCTAACAAAGAATAAGAATACAGTCGAATGGGAAAAGAAGGCCATACCTTCTTTGAGTATCCCTTGAGTTCTGTGCTCACCCCGCCAATTACCGTTTGCCAGGCGACCTCTCGACAAGCCAGCTTGTCGGGGATGAACAAGGGCAGCGCATGAGGGGGAACAGAAGCCCCAAAAACTCTGAAATACGAAAACTCTGCCTCCACATACCAATCCACTATGCCACTCAGACCTATTGCAATACTGTCTGAGATACGAGGTGGTGGGTGCCCAAAAATGGCGATATACAGGGGCACCATCACCCAGTTAAAAATTTCATATGTGAACTTTTCTGCTTTATTCTCTCATAGTTTGTCGTGATACTCATGTATGGGTTTTTCTTGGACTGGATTCTAAGCTCAGCTCATCAAGGGGAATGGCGTCATGGAACATACCGCGTCCATAATATATGCCGACATGAAAAATGAGGACGGTCTCCCACTTGCCTTCTGCTCCTGATACTCTATGACCCTGTTGGCCAAGCTATCCGAGAGTATCTTTACCCAATTAAATGAGCAACCTTCGGCGACCCGAAACATGAGAGGCACCCATTCAATGTAAAAATGTGATGTGTCTTCTCTCCCAAATAGCCTACATGTCATCATGACCACATATTTATACTGTGGCTCCAAAGAAGCGATAGAATAAACGCCTTGGTCATTTGCTTTGAATTTCACGGAGCACGAAACCCAATCCTTTATCAAACCGGGCATGGTTTTGTCGTACTGGGTGCACTCTTTCTCTTTGAATTCCTCCAGGAACTCAGCACCATATGTATATTCAAACGTCGAGGGTAGCGTATACATGGTTTGTAAATGCTTGGGCCTAAAAGTCCCGACTGTGACTTGCTGGCTGTTCATGATCGTCCTGGTAGGCAAGTCTACGTGGTCCAACGCCCATCGGATCATGTCATAATATGGAAGCAACCGGGGCCTGGTTGCTACTCTGTGTATCCCGGATTGAACGAGTATCTTTTACTTAGTGTGTAGATCATCCCTTTCGTTGTCGTCGGAGTCATCTGAATAATCTACCAATTCTGCTTGCAGAACATTTGACACAAATGACCAGTCGGGGATCGAGTCGACACTTCGGGGTGAAGTATCGGAGACATTGTCTGAGCCTTGTCCCGTGACCTCGAAATTTGTCTTTGCTGCTTTCCGCGGAGCCATGGCAGAAGTTTGCGTTTTCTCTCTCCTTCGATAGAACTGCGTATACATGCAGAAAGTAATTAACTCAGAAACGATTAGCTCCGCGTGCTATGAAAAATGCATAATGAAACGCAGCTCTTGCATATATTTGAAAAAATGGTACCTTTCAAACCAAGCCTGTCAATTCAAAATTAGAAATAAATTTATGCCGTAAAAATCCGATCTTACACATAGATTTACCTTATCTTCCCATTAATGTCATAAATTTTGGTGGTTTAAAAGTCAGTTGGTGCATGGAATTAAAATGATCCTTCGTGAATCGTACAAGCATCGAAACTCGAGATAAGTCTTGATTAAACTTAATTAATCCAAATATGTCCATGTAAATAAATTTATCGCCATTCGTTATCGCATAAATCTTCTGTTAACATTTTGAGTTTCCAACTCCCGAGACCACGAGGATCGAGTTTAGCTTAATCAAATGTAATCGGGATTTGAGGCAATAATTAATTTCATAATCGTTTTATTCGATTTATCGCAACTCGGAACTTCGAAGATCTGTTTTTTGGGGATTAGTACGTCGAGTCGCGAAACCGCGAGATGGCGATAGTTAAGACTCACTTAAAGGGAAGAAAACTTGGATTGGGCGATTAATTAATCATGTTATAATTACATCGCGACTTCGTGAGTCGGAGTTTTAGGCGCTGTAACTTTCAAAAAGATAGTGCCGAGTGGCAAAACGCCGCGAATAGTCTTAACCACGGTTAGCCTTTTTGCCTTTGGTTTTTGACCAGGGTTATTCCGAAAGAACCTCGTGTTCTCAGCTCTCAGGGCTGTAAAAATAAAAAATCGAACTTGGCGAACGCCGAGGCGCGAAACCCCGATGACGTCTAACCACTGAGTTAAAGATTTTACCCTGGTTTCTGTCCTGAGTGAAAATTTAATACGAGTTCGCTGTTTCGCGACTCAGGGCGTGTGAACTCATGGATTATAGTGTCCGACTTGCGATATCCCGAAGTAAAAAAAAAGAGTCAAACATTCTCATGAAATTTGACTTGTTTCGAGAGTAGAAAAAGCATCGTTGTTTAAATGAAAAGGTTGCAGAATTTTCATAGTCTCGGGGGGAAAAATCAAAAGGCCATCTCTAGATTTCAAGTATAACAAAAATTGAAAATTGTGAAGGGTAAAAATAAAACAAGGGCGGCTCCAACATAGGCTCCAACTAGGGATCATGCCTTCCTGTGAGGCAGGAAGAACAGTAGACCACATGCCAATATTGGGTAAATGGAGTCATAAGCTAAAACAAGCGAAAAAAATTCAAGGAAAAAGGATCAAAGGGGGGAAAAGACTTTGTTTTTTACCTCGAGAAGTTTTTTCAAAATCGGATATTCTTTCCAAACACAGTTGTAGTCCCTTTCACGATTTTCCCTTTCCCACTACTAACTTTGGGGATGTTTTAAGACAGTCGAAACGACCCTAGGGGACTCAACAGATCTTGTGGCTCTCGGCTTGCATCAAAAGAAAGAGATTATATATTTTTTAATCGGGGAAGTCACGTCTGAATTTGGGATGTGGATCAGGTTTTAGGAAGTATTGGTTACCAGAGTAGAGTGATATTCATGTATAACAGCCTTACAGGTATCTCAAACATTGCTTCACTACCAGCGAGCCTGTTCAGTACCCCGGTGAAGTTATCTGGCCCCTTTTACTGAATTTCCTTTCACCACTTCGGAAATTATTTATGAATTTAAATGCTAAGACGAGGGCAATCATTTCTGAATTTCCTTTCATCATCTTTTTGGACTAGGTGGGGGGAAATCATTTCTGAATTTCCTTTCACCACCCGTCTTATAATTCATTTTTTTAGCGCGAAGATGGGGGCAATCAGTTTATATCAGGGTTGATATCTGTGTAATATTTTGTATCAGAGGTCTGTCAACTTACTTTGATTACTCGGTATCAATCTTCCCTTGACCGTCACAACACCTTCGTTCTTAGGGAGACAAGGGAAAATAAATTTTTAAGGGGAATCCTATTTGAGCAAGCTTTGATTCTTCCGAAGCTGTTGAAAAACCTAGGAAAGTTGGGATCGTTCTAAACGTTCCTTCGTTTAGCAGGGGATCAAGTAGTTGTGGAGACCCGCTTTCCTTTTACAATCTGTTTCGAGACTCAAGAGGCTAAAAATGAAAACTTGTATTCCTTCGTAATGAAATGAAAAGATGGCGGCTTTGTCAAAAGTTAGATCTGAAAACAGGCCGGATACAAGGCAGTGATTCATTGATCAAAATATGTAGAAGGTCAAAACAGTTCGAGACTGGCTCTTGTAGATGTCTTTGGGGATGGTTACTTTCGACTGACTTTTCTTAGTTTTAGTGTATCATTCAAACCAATTTAAATCAAAGGTTACCAAGCCAAGTAATAATCATGTTATTTAACAATTTAGCCATTATTGCAATTTGAATGATGTTACCTTGATTAAATTTCGACAGTCTTTGACAACATGTGTATTGAGAAAACCCACCTTTACCTTTCTTTTCAATTTCTTTGTGCACTACAGAACTACTTTTTTGGGTATCACCTGTTTCATGCTGATTTATTTCTGGTACTGCTTTGCGAATTACTCCTCCTGCTAGCTCGTAAGAGGCTAGAATCCTGCAAAAAGCAAATACGAACTTTATTCAAAATATGTCTAAAAATTACGAACAGAAGAAAACAAAAAGTCTAAAGGGAAATAAAAATGCATGTATATACAAACAATTTTTTTATTTTTTTTTGTTGGAAAAATGGCGACTGCTATGCCATGTAATGTTTCAGATATCACCCGTTGACAGGGGCGCTGAGGACTTCTCCGTCGATGTTTTCCAGCAGGAAATAATTCTCTCCTACTGGAGCTGAGACCCTGAAAGGTCCATACCAGAGGTGGTCAAATTTACCATGCTTCGCAGCTTCCTCTTTTCTCGCATCCCATCTTAGTACTAAGTCACCTGGAATAAATTCCCTGTCCTTTACCTTGAGATCGAACAATGCTTTCATTTCATCCTGGTACTTCTGCATTTTTTCATCGACTTCCACTCTATGCTGTTGAACCTCGATCAGCTGGTTAATTCTTTTGGTTACATGGTTAGGTTCTTCATTTTGATCCTGCCATAACTTCATTACTGGCAGTGCTAAGTTTATAGGTAGAACCGCTTCGGTCCCATAGACCATTTGAAACGGCAAAATGTCGATAGCCCTTTTAGTGCTGATGCAGTTTGCCCATAATGCGTACTTCAAGTGCACATGCCAGGACCTTTTATTCTCATCCAGTACTTTCTTGATTATGTTTACCAGGCTCTTGTTGGAGGATTCGGCCAACCCGTTTCCCTGAGGGTAATAAGCAGTGGAATGGCCGAGCATGATATTGTACTTCTGACAGAAGATGATCATAGCCATGGACTTGAAGGCCTGGGCATTATCGGTAACAATCTTTCGGGGACACCCGAATCTTGACAAGATATTATCTTCCAAGAAGTCGATCACCACCGAGTTTGTTTCCCTTTTGGTTGGAATGGCTTCCACCCACTTAGTAAAATAATCCGTGGCTGTTAAGATCCACTTATGCTGAGCAATGGAATGGGGATTAATTTCCCCTATGAAGTCTAGTCCCCATTGTTGAAATGGAGCTTCAATTTTGACTGGAACAAGTGGTAGTGCAGGGAGTTTCTGTTTACCAGCGAAGATTTGACAAGGGTTGCACGCGCGTACTTTGGCATTTAGGTCTGAAAATAGTTTCGACCAATAGTAGCCTACTCTCAAGATCTTGTAGGCCATGGCTCTCCATGTGTGGTGTCCTCCATAGATTCCTTCATGAAATTCCTCTATAACCCAAGGAGTTTCCGACTCGACCAAACAGACTAGTAGGAACCCAAGTGGGTCCTTCCAGTATAGCTGGTTTTCGGCGATGCAGTATTTCACAGCATGGAGTTTTAAAGTTCTGCATTTGGCTGATGATAGTCCATCTAGGCACTTCAGGTTCAACACGTAGAACACGATGTCTTTATACCAGCCCAACGACATGAACTTTTCCTCGATATTTCTCGGATCTGTCCGGTCATCTGGCTCATGCAGGTGTGTGTCTCTGTCTTCTTCGTGCAGGCAATTAATATCCAGAGCCCTGAGATTCGACTCAGCCAATAGTTTGTCCAGACCCTGCCCCTTTATCAACTTAGTCGGCTTGACTTCTAGATCAAACTCTTGTATTTTAGCGAGCCATCGCCCTCTTCTTCTGTCACTGTCCGGCTGCACCAGTATGTCTTTTACAGAACTGGTAGGTACATACGCGATTATTTTTGAATGTAGCACATAAGTTCTAAATGCCTTCAAGGCTTTTACCATTGCGTATGCTTGTTTTTCTATTATGTCGTATTTCAGTTCTGCATCTCTGAGGCTTTTGCTGAAAAACACTATCAGCTGCTCGAACCCCTCTTCATTTTTCTGCAAGAGTAGCGCGGCGATGGTATGATCAGAAGCAAAAGAAAAAATGAGAAAATATTTCAAATAATCCGGACTTGCTAACACAGGCGCCTCGCTTATAACTTTTTTAATATGCGCAAACGATGCCCTGGCCTCGGTGGTCCAATTTACCCTGCTATCCTTCTTCAACATTCCCGTAATCAGTTTGACAATCTCAGCGAAATTGGGAATGAACCTTCGTAAAAAAATTATCTTTCCTAAGAACGATTGAATTTATTTTATATTTCTAGGGATAGTGATAGTATCTATCGCTTCAATCCTCTTTGGATCAATCCTGATTCCTTCCTTAGATACGACATGGCCTAGAAGCTTACCTTCCCGCATAGTGAAATGAGATTTCTTTGGATTCAGGGATAGGCCAAAACTGTAGCACTTTTCGAAAGTCTGTTTTAGATGCATCAAATGTTCTTCGTCAGTTTTATAGAAAACCGTCAGACCGTCTAGGTAAATAACTACGAACTTGTCCCTTTCTCCCACGAAAGCGATGTCCATAGCTCGTTGGAAAGTGGCCCCTACATTCATCAAACCAAAAGGAATTTTGTCATACATGAAAGTACCCCAGGGCGTGGTGAAAGCAGTTTTTTCCCTGTCTTGTTCATTCATAGCAATCTGATTATAACCAGAGAAACCATCTATCATAGACATTCGATTAGCTCCAACAACCTTTTCCAAAACATGGTCCATCTTAGGCAGCGGGTAATTATCTTTGAGATACGACTTGTTTAAGTTTCAGAAATCCACACATAGTCTGATTTCCCCATTCTTTTTCCTGACTGGAACTAGGTTAGCTACCCAATCCGAGTATCTCAATGGTACGATTATCTTTGCATCCAAGAGTTTTTTAACTTCCTTTTCTATCATAGGTAACAGAATGGGGTTAATTTGTCTAAGCTTTTGCCTAAAGGGTTTGACCCCAGGTTTCAAAGGTATTTTGTGATCGATAATGGAAGTGTCATATGTTTTTAATTCATCATAGGACCAGGCGAAAACATCTTTATATTGTCTGAGCAAGTCTTTGTACTCCACTTTTGTTTTGGGAGGAAGAAATTTCGATATTTTTACCATCCGGGGTTCCTTATCGGTCCCTATATCACAGTTCTCCACCTCTTCAGGATGGGGCTACAGAGTGGACTTTAAAGGTACATCGTTCTGATCGAAAAGTCTTTCCAAAGGAATCAATCCTTTGGGAATCTGATTTCTTTTAAGGACCAACATACGATGATCCGCAATTTTTTCCCAGAAAACTTCAGGTTCCTCTCCTTCTTGCATGATCCACATGGAGTCATTCTGGTTTTCTTGGTCAGTGTGAGTTTTTGAGAATTCGCCTACTGCTGTAAGAAATTTCTTAATCTGTTCATCATCTTCGAAGACTTTCCAGTGTCGTATATTGTCTGGTATGGAAGGCTTGTATCTAATTTCAATGTGATACTTTAGTTTGAAGGTCGTGGGAGGAGAAAAAGTTGAGGCTGCCTTTGCCAAAGCATCAACATGTAGATTCTCGACGCGAGGGATAAAATGGATATTCATAGATGAGAAATTTTTTTCCATGAGATCCCAAACACAATTTCTATATGCTCTTAGTCTGGGATGCCTGGCCATGTACTGTCGGTTTACCTGTCTTACTATTAATTCTTCATCACCATATACCTCCAAGTTTTTTATATTTAGTTTTTTGGCAGCTTCTAATCCTAAGGTCAAAGCCTCGTACTCGCATACGTTATTAGTGTAATCTATGTCCCACTGCAAACGATAGGAGAAAGGAACCATGAACTTACCTTCAGGTGCCACAAGAAGTACTCTAGCACCTGCCCCTTCAGAAGATGAAGCACCGTCAAAGTACATTTTCCAGATACCAGTATTAAACAACTTCTCTGTCAAGGGGTTTGACTCTTCTTGATTTGTATCGATTTCCTCCAGGCAACCATCCAGACCATCATCAAAAGACAAAATACAGTTTCCCAGATCTTGGTTTGCGATATAAATGGGGAAGTTGTGCGGGTTTTGAGGGTCACTGACCGTGTATGCTAATCTTGTCTCTCTGTATAAATGAGTGAACTGACCCCCGAACACAGGGATTGTGGCATAATACATGTCTAACTGAAGGGAACCTCCCAACTTGGCCCCCCATGACCTGGATAACAACATACCATACTTAGGGGAGATATCGGCGATAACCACATCCATCATGATACTTTTAATAGGGACTTGCGCTAGGGTAACAACCAGATCCTTTATCATCCCCATGCATTTAACCTTCCTCGAATCAAAAGAATACAAATTTCCATAAGGTCTTGTGATCTAGAGACCCAACTTCTCCATTATAATCTTGGGCATAACATTATGGGAAGCTCCGGAGTCTAACATACAATTATGCAACAACTGATCATGTATATTTAGAGTGATATAGAAGGGAGTGATGTTGTCTTTGGACCCTTCAAAGTGGGGACCAAAAGTGATGTTGGGTCTATCATCTTCCAAGTTTATAACATCAGATTGGCTTTCTAGGTCAGAGACACCCATCATTTTGGAAATTTGCTTGTGATAAACTGGGTTTTTTGCTAATTCCACCAATGGGATTGGTATCTTAATTTTGTTTAACTCATTCTCAAAACTGAAAGCCCCGCTCACCCTATCTGTTTCTCTGGTCGTGAATTTCAAATTCTTCCTTTCCGACCTATTGGTCTGCACATCTTTATCATTTATGTTCTTAGTTGAAGATGTAGCTTCATTTACGGGTTCAGTCTCTTGTGTTTGAGCTTCCACTTTCTCCACCTCGGGCTCTTGAGTGCTTACTCTTCTAGTTTTGTTGTTGGGTAATGGGGTTTCGTCCGATGGAGGCTCTTAAGCTTGGCCCCTTTGAAGGATTCTCTTGGGTTGAGTCGTAGAGGTGGTCTTATTCCTAGATCTCAAGTTGTACCCTGGTTGAAACTCTGCTATCATGGTCTCAATTTCTGGTTGGGACTCACGGTTCTCATTGTGATCGCCCTCTTCACTCTCATTTTTCATTTTCGGCACATTTAGAGACCTTTCGTAGTCTTCGTGAGTCAGATATGGTTGACTACAGTCATCACCGAAGTTGGTGACATCATTATCTGAATCCTCGAAGTCCTGAAAATCGTTAGCTCCTATAAAATTTTCATTCTTCAAGGGAGCTTTTATTTTTTGATCTTCCTTTTTTATTGGTCTTTGTTGATTAGGAGGGTTTTGATTTTTTCTGAAATCATTTTTGGGGTAAGAGTCAGACTTGGCTTGTTCGAGTTCCATCCGGGTTATTTTATTTGACAACTCTTTAATCACTCTAGCCATATCATCTACCCTATCATCTGAGGATCTAGTGGACCCTGAAGGGCCAGCTAATTCTCTATAGCGCCTGGTATCCCTGTTTCCAGTCTCTACTCTAGCCTTAAGTTTACCCGAAGCCATCATGTTAGATTCTATCTCTACCGCATCGTCCTGCATACGGTTTAAGGTGGCTCCCCTTCGTTCTCGCAAAAGTAATGTGAAATCCGGCTCGAAAGCTCCGGCGAAAGTCACTTTGGCCATGGTTTGAGATGGTTTGACTTCGGCTGGGATTTTATTGTACAGTTTGTTGAATCTCAGAATGAATTCCATGACTGTCTCTGAGTTCTTTTTCTTCAAAGATCCAAATTCAGTCATATAATAGAGATGGTCTTTTTGCTCACCCCATTGTCTGAGGAAAGCATCTTCCAAAACCTGATATGATGGGATAGAAGCTACGGGTAGGCTCCGAAACCAAGTTCGGACCTGACCTTCAAAAGTTTGGACAAGGAGTCTTGAATATACATCCTCATGCTCAACACCGCAGAGATCTGCGAATTGGTCGAAAAGACTTATATGTTCAACAGCGGTCAGCTCTCCTTCCCCGTTGAACTTTGGTAGGTTCTTTATATAGTTTTTCGGAAGATCATGTAGGCGGCCGGGTAACACTAAAGGAGCGTATCGGGCTGCAACTTTCGCAAAAACTCCGGGAGGGGGTTGAGGCCCTTGATCTCCACCTCCTCCTTGAGGCCCTTGACCTCCACCTCCTCCTTGGAGGACTCCTCCTCCACCTCCTCCAAACCCTCCTCCTATAAACCCTCCACCTCCTCCTCCGGCGGCTGCCATCGTTGTTTGTGGAAAGCTGTAAAGGGGGTTTTCGAAAAGTGAAAGGGCAACTTTATCTTCTTCGCGAAGAGGAGACTCTGATGAGGAAAGATCAGGAACACGAGGAGTTAGTTCCTTGGACTTGCAAGAGAAGGAATCGAAAAAACTGATGGGTGTGAGAAACGAGTCTGTAACACACTCTTCAGGATTTGGAGAAGTCGGGAAATCCAACTGAAGATAAGATGGTGTGTCAAAAGCCGACGAACCGTCAAGAGGGCCCTTTCCCCTCTGTATCAAGGGGACTGTTGGATGAATATCACTCTTAATTTTGGAGCAAATTGGCATTGAAAGTTTAGTGTCAAAGCAAGGTCTGAACGAGGTCGAGGGTTCGGAAGGAATCTCGGACTTCGGCGATGGGTTTGCAAGTTGGTAAACAACAGCGGTAGGCTTAAAAGAGCCTCTCGCCTTCAGAATTTTCTCGGGATCGGTAACTGGCATAATCATCTCACCAACTGGGTTCTATCTGGTATTCCTTCGACCGAATGTCAGCTTATTTCTTCGTGGAGTCGTCAAGTGAAAGATAAAAAGCCTTAAAGGGTGGGTACCCTTTGTTCACTATCAAAGGGTAACACTTTCAAAGAAAAACAAATGTCGTTTTCCCAGGGAAAAATATTTCGTAACTTCGGTCCCCGGCAATGGCGCCAGAAATATGTTGTTCCTGAGTCTGTACTTAAGGCTCAAAATCACAGTGTCAAGGCATCCGAAAGTGGTTAAGATAAGGAGAAGATAAAAGATCAACCTTCAGAGAGAGAGTCTAAGGGAGATTTCTTCGTTGAGGTTGTCTGGCTTCGAACTACTCCTGAATAGTTATGTCACGTTCAATGGCTGCCCATGATTGTTCAAGTTTGGCCCGGTTAGTTGTTGTTTTAAGGATAGTATTGAAAAGATTTAAGACGATGTGAGTTTGGTTCAATAATCCGGGTTCAACGTTAGGTTGAGTTGGTGTGGGAACTGTCATGGGGGAACAGTAAAGATATAAAAGTTTTTTAGTTGAGATTTAAATGTTGTCTCAGTTTGATTTTATAAAAGAGAACTTACAGTTGCAGAAGTAACATATAAATGAAAATCTAAGGCTCGTTCCCGTAACTGTATCATATTTTTATAAAAGGGGTGAGATGAAACAAAAACATTAAGCCATTTACAAAGTAAAGTTCCAGCTGGTGAAAACTCACGACATAAACGGGAGAGGAAAATATGTAAGAAAATAATCAATGTAACAAAGAATATATGTAGAATTTTGAAACTGCAGATTGGTCTTACACATCTGATAGTTGGTGCAGAGGAAAGGAAATAAACAATTACAGAAAACCCAGATTCATTCGTTATAGTAGTGGTCGTACTAAATTACAACGAAGCACATTAATTATGAACATGAATTGAAATGTAAAAATGAGATACAATGAAGCAAACTTGTGATACAAAAGTGACGGAACTGAGAATCTCCAGATCTGCTTGTATTAACTCTCAATGTAACACTCTATTACAATTTACTCAAAAAGGGTTCAGCCCTGTTTAATTCTCTCTGGGGTATATTTATACAATTTCGGTAAAGAAGGTAGAATCTCAATAGTTGCAAAAATTTCAGTTATGACAGAGGAGAAAGCAATCGCTCTATCTCCCCTAATCTGTCTTCACTATTTTCCAGGTACTTGTCTTCGCGCGGACTCGGCGCAGGCGTTACATCTTTTTACAAGCTGAGATACGAGCTGTGAAGGCTCTGCTTGACAGCTGGCCTCGACGAAGTAACATTCTCGAGCTAAATGCTGCAGCTTGTCTTCCATTTGTGCACCGATGATGTCGAGGGAACTTAGATGTGTGCTGGTTTTTATCATGTGCTTATCAACTTTGGCCATGTCCACCGTATCCATCTGAGAGATGTCGGCCGAATCTCTCTCATCCCTTTCCTTTAGATCGCGTGAGATCTGTTCCACATTCATTTGCATCAATGCTTCTGCATCGCCTCGGTTGTCAATACCCAACAGCTCGTCATCTATGGAATTAAAAGCTTCTTCTAAAGAATGGGTTACCCTTTGGGCTTGTTCCTTGCCTAGGGCAATGTTATGCTCCCAATCTTTCAACAGAATGTTGCCTCTGGTTTGTTCTGGGATGGCAGGCCCAGGAGCACCTGCCGAAACCCTGTTATTTGTGGCTATTACTGCGTCCTGGAAAGCGACCCGAGCCACTTCGGCCTCCCTTTCCCTGGCAGTCAAGTTCTTGGAAACCTGATTCACCAACAGACAGTTCTCCCAGATCTCTACTATCCTGGCAAGCAAAGTCTGTTGTGCCGAAAAGATTTTGCTTTGAATCTCACTGGCTTAGGATTTGAATATGCCGATGTCTATTTCTCTGCTCTCAGCGATTTCTGCCCGAGACTGCAACTGTTCAATCAGATTTCTCTGTTGGCTCACCTACGCTTGACCATCTCGGACCATCAACTGCGCTTGCTCAAGCTTGGCTTTGAGCATCTCTATTTCATTCTTTTCGGCCACTCTAGCTTGTTCTAGCTCCATGCTAGCCTGACCTTTAGCATTCTCTGTGGCTGTAGCCAATCTAACCTCGAGAGTCCTTGATCTAAAAATGAAGAAGACTTGAAAATCTTGAATAAATATTGCAAGTGAAATGTTATGTGTTTAAAGCAACCGGATCAATTTGCAACACATAATTAAGGATTACTTATGTAAAGATACACATAGACAGCAGCATAAAACATTGAACATCAGCACATAAACACAACAACTTGATAAAGGAGTTTACCCCACTCCGGGCTACATCTCCTGGTCCAGCTTCCAATGGATCATTATTATTAAATTTCTCAAAGTGCTCAAAAACATGCCTTACAATGCTCAAAATGACAAACCAACTGCTCCAATGGCTCCGCAGCGTCCCAAAACCCCTGTCTGGGCTCTTTCGGCACCTGAAACGGTCGAAAAATGAAGAAGATAGCCTCCGCTCAAAGTGCTCAAAAACACGCCTTACAATGCTCAAAATGCCAAACAGACTGCTTCAATGGCTCCGCAGCGTCCCAAAACCCCTGTCTGGGCTCTTTCGGCACCTGAAACGGTCGAAAAATGAAGAAGATAGCCTCCTTGAAGTCTCCCTCTTCAACTTTGTTGTCTCTGGTTCTACAAATCGCACCCTTGTTCTCCAAACCTGGCACACACGCTCTTTTAAGCGTAAAGAACCCAGTCCCATGCATAACCACGCACTGGTACAAACCGTAGGACGATTAAGGGCGCCCAGCCCCTAACCGCCTCGGCACCTGGGCACATGGGCACATGCGACCGCGTGCTTTAAAAAGAAGTGGTTAAGTTGGTTTAACCGTGCCAACCGTTTGAACCGCGCACCAATACTTAACACCCGTGCCAACACATGGTTCATATACAAAATACATTGCAATGTATTACAATTCATTGCAATACAATGCAATGAAATAAAATTCGCGCCAACGATTCGGACCATATAATATATGGGTCATATGTATTACAACGAAACCATGGGTCGGGGCTTAAGCCCCGGCTCGTGCCCTTTTCCAAATATTACAACATGTAACTTTAAATATATTCAAATGCGTATAGTAAACAAGAACTATGGTGTGGCCAAATGGTCGGGCGATTGTGCGAAGTCGTTGGCTCTATGGGGAGGTCTGGGGGTCGAACCCCGCGGCCTCAAATATATTTTGCACAACAAAATAAACCAACCAAATGGGGGACACGTGGTGCCCATGGATTGGGCCACGTGTCTCCTTATTATTCGCCTCAAACCGGACACGTGTCAACCCTGTATTCGCCGACAACCATCCAATGAAAATGCGCCACGTCACCAAACTGCCATGTCATCATGATGGTACGACCCTGCCACGTGGTCGTACGGACTGTATGGACAGGTACAATCAGCATTCCAAATTTTTCCCTGTTTGGCTTGGCAGACAGATCGCAATATCTCCTCCATACGGACTCCGTTTGTGAAAGTAAATATACTGCCGAAATTAGGAAGACGAGACAGACTCAATGGCACTGCTTTCGTCGCATTCCAAGCACTTTGAAAATTGATAAAAATTTGATCCCCTGGTCATTGGTTGAATTTCCTTCATGGCTTGACATGTTTAAGCTCTAGGATCTACCCTTAGATAAAAGGGG
>CBVK0100413387.1:0-19736 GCA_900067695.1 Picea abies
CCCCCCCCTACCACCCTCCACCTCCTCCTCCTCCATCTCCACCTCCCATCACCTCCACCGCCTCTATTCCTTTAGCTCCTTGCTCTAACTTCCCCACTTCCTCCTTCAACTCTCCTCCTCCTCCTCTGCTCTCTTCTGCTTTCTCCCGCTGCGCAAAAAGGAATGTTTTTGAGGAGTCTTTGGATTTCATTAAGAGAGGAATCGAGGACATCAAGGTCATCATCAATGAGATGCAGCACAAGGAAGCAAAGTGATGGCTCTGAGTGGACCTTCTCATGACATTCCTTCAGGACCTCAGGCAGGCTATCTCAGACAAAGACAAGCTCGACAGAGACACCATGCATGTGCGTCGGGTTTTTTCAGAGCAGAGGCTCAACCCCAGCTAATACCTTCTGGCTCAGGTTTCCTATTTTTTATGTTTTCAGCTAGTTTAATTCATAATATTTTTTCCCTGTGCAGCCACTCATTTTTAGGAGTTTTTGGTCTTAGCATATGACCAATCTTTTGGGTTTGGTTTGTTCAATCTAGTATACAGAATCTTCGCCCTGCATGGTGTTAGTGCTTTGTAATTTGCCCAAGGCTGTGGAGGCATTCACAGTGGAAACATCAAAACCACTTCGAGTCTTGGATCTAGCCCTCCAAGACTCGGAGAGGGATCTCTCTGTATGATATAACTTTGTTGGAAATAAGATATTAGGCTAGTTATGCAGAACATGGGTTTGTTTATGGATTTTGAATTGGTTTGGTTGAGACAGAAAAGAATTATTGGGAAAAATGGAGTCAAAGGTAAAGACGATGATAAATGAATAACCAAGACAGAACATGACCAGGTAGGATAATCATGCTAGTAGATCCTTTGAGCTTATAAAATGGAAAAGAAGAATAAACTGAAAATTATTTCAAATGTAGAGCAGAGTATATCTGAATTCTACATTTCAAACTTGGAAGAAAACATAGATATTGTTTCGAGCCAGCACAAGGTGTCAATCACAAATCCTGCACATTATCTTCTCGTAAACAATACAGAAATAAAAGCATGTGAAAAAAGAAAATAATGAGTTACATCAAAGAAAACTTCACCACTAAAACACAACACAGGAATATGGAAATATAGTGCCTTTGTATTCCTTCATAAAGTCATTTACAACCTATGAGAATTTTTTACATTTTTATCATCACAAGTCCAACCCTTGGTTCCACAGAAGTTTGTGGCTTTATAGCCCTTACATCAGATAACCAGATCCTACAATACGGGATCAAATTTACTTAAAATAGAAAACCAACAACTGACACAAGAAAATAGGAAAGGATCCTATAAAATAGGTCAACCCCTTATCTTTGATGGTCTTCATATCCTTCCAAGTATTTGACAGGTGTAGTAAGCCTCTGAAGGCTGATGGATCTTCATGAGATGTGGGAAAATTCAAAATTGCCACTTTTGGCACAAAAACAGTTTTTTGCCCAAAAATAGGTAACCAATTTAACCTTTCCACCTTGCTAGGTGCCTTGAAAACTGGAACAAAAACCCAAAATTGATTCCCTTATCTAGCATCCATCACTACAAACCATCCTCGAGGTGCATGGGTGATAAAAACTTGGATCTGTGTAAAAATAGTGCCTCTCTTCCCTGTCTGTGCTTTCGGTGGCTAAGAGAGGCAAAATCTGAGCTTGCTAGCCACCGAAAGATCTGCTTTCGGTGGCTAATGAACAGTTGAAATGTTCACCTAAGCCATCGAAAGTTCTTTCTTAGTGAAAATTTAAAAAATTGCGAAATACCTTTTGTCTTAGCTTTTAAACACCTTAAGTCTGATCTTCTGAAGCCTCTGCATCTTGAGCAGGTTCTAGAATGGCTGTATGATTGTTAGTTGTCTCTGGATCATTGAAATGGATGGCTACATTTGCTAGGGTTTCAAGATCAATAGGTTCTTGAGGCTAAGGTCTTGAAGGCATGGCTTGCAACCTCAATGATCTGACCTTTTTCTTCAAATGCATAGCTCCTCTCCATAGACTGTTATAGTCCTTTACGATTTTCTTCTTCTTTTTATTTTCTTTAACATTTTCAAGTGCCAATATTTCCAAGGCTGCACTGGTTACTATGAAATTCTTTGATAATGTCTCATATAGAGTCTTTATCACCTTCTCTAATACTTCTTGTTGTGCTATTTTCTCTTCAAGCTTCTTAATCTTCTGAGATCTGGACTGCTTTGACTTGCTAGATGAGGCCTCTGCAATTTGTTGGCCTTGATCCTCCTTTGGTGTAGGTGAGGGAAGATCTCCATACCCTGTTGTAACTGGATCTTCTGCTAGGGCTACTTCTTTCTCTACTGCAACCTAGTCTTCTTCATCCTCAGAGTCTGTATAGGGGAGATTGAGGATATTCTTGTCCACTGGAGGTTCTTCTACCTTCTCTGCATCCTTGCTAAAATCCAGTTTCTTCTTAGCTTTTTTAGACTTAGAATATGGAGAGGACTAATCAACTGCGACTGGAGAGATGGATCTCCTCTTCCTCTTTCCACTTATGGGAGTGGAAGACTTCCTTGAAGAAGACCCCTTGTTATCCTCTGGCTATAAATCAGACTGAAACTAATTCCAAAATAAGAAGTGGCCCCAATCCTTGTTCTTTCTCTGCAATAGCTCATAAATCAAGAGCTTAATCAAACCATGATGGGATAATTTGCCTGCAACCTTGCTTGGCTTAGCCTTGACCTAATGATCCATCTTAGTTAAGCTTATGTGGAGGTAATAAGGCAGGTTCAAGGGGCTCCTACCAGTAAAGTCATTCATCAATTCGAAATGATAAATCATTACCCTATTATATCTACCCTCATAGGTTATGTAAACAAGAATTGACTTCAACATGTGTTGCCATTTCTCCTCCAGAAAAGACATAGGAATGTCTTTCTTCCATATCAAACACTTGTGCTCTGGTTTCAAATAAGACCTAAATTCAACCTCCTTTGTAACAGTGGTCTTGAACTAGTTTTCTCTGGTCCTTGGCAACTCTGTCACCTCTGCTATGAGAGTTTCATCCACTAGGAACTCATCTTTGCCAATGACTTCCTTTCTGCCATCAAATGTGAGAGAAAAAGCCTCTGCCACCTGTTGATGAGAGCTCTGTACTTTTTTACAAAATTCATAACAACCTGCATCCTTGAAGAGCTGACACACCTCTAGGTGTGATTCTAGGTAACCGATGTCATCAATCTCCTTCTTCAACACTAGTGCTCCTCTCTTCATTTGTTGGAATGCTTCTATACCTACAATTGGAAATTCAGTCTTGGAGGGAGACCACTCAGTGTAGAATTAGGGAGGTTTGTGCTCAATTATGACACAGACAAGAAATGGGGAAAAGAGATTCAGGCAAGCCCTGATTTTGAGGGATGTGAGAGGGTAGTTAAGATTTGAAATGGTAATTATCATTCAATAAACCTTGAAACATAAGTTGAAATGATTTTATGAAACATAAGTTGAAATGATCAAGTCAGGATATGTTGAGATCAGATACTAATCCCTAGGACAGGTGTAAGATCCGGAGGGTTTAGGTTTAAGTAGATCAAATCATAAAATAATAACTCATAAAACACCACTTACCAAGTCATACTCGACATCTCTCCTATCTTTTTGATGGCTAAATACAATCATAACATCTCACTAAGACGAGCTGACCCTTTCAAATCTCACTACGATTTTGGTGGCTAGGAGAGCCCCAAGTTTCACATTTAATCTGCCAAAAGATAGGGATTTTGGTGGCTTAGAAACCCTTTTGAAAAGACACTTAGCCATTGAAACCTGTGTTGGCACAGGGGTAGACCCAGGGTTCACTCCAAGAGTGCACGAACAAGCCCTAGCTACTGGCCCTTTCGGCAACACTTGTAAAACTGATGTAGTCTCACTCGAAGCAGCTAAGAGAGGGATTGTAGGATAGATATGTCTACAACCAGGGGGATATCAATTAGAACTAATATAATGCAGAATTCATATACCTCTCATTAGCTAGATCTACTCTGCACAGCTATAAATATGATCTAACACAATAACACAAATAACAGTATAACAATGACAGATATCTAGGCATCAATCACACATATGAAAGAAAATATACGTGGTTCACCCTCTCTTTAGGGCTATGTCCACAAAACTGTTCTTATGATATATTAAGATAAAGATTACAAATATGATCTACGCTCTTAGTCAGCAGATCTTCTCTCTTCTTCTCTCTATCTCTCACCTTCCTACACACCCAACTGCAGGGCTTGATCTTTGCACCCAGCTGAAGATCTTACAATACCAGAAGGATCTCACTCTCAGCACTCCTCTCTCTCACAGTTCAACAATCTCTCAAAAAACAACAATAAATATAAATACCCAACACTAGTACCAACCCAACCTAGGTCCTCTCAACTTCTATTTATACATTATAGTCCCTCACCAATAGCCTTAGGTCAAAACCTAAGTGTCAGAACCCTAATTACCCAAAACCCTAGGTGTCTAAAACCCTAGGTCAACTTGACCCACCTTTTCAAGGCTTCGCCAACCTGTCTTTCATCCCTTTTCACGCGGTCCTCCAAAGCATCCAATGGTGGCTTTATCTTCTTATTGAGTTGTCCTCGATCCATCTTCCTTGTTGATCTCTCATCTTCAATCTCCTCATCCAATGGCTTTCGTTTCCATGCTTCACTCCAACTTTTCTACTCTTTTTCTTACTTTGACCCAGTGACAGTCACTATGTCTCCCGCATAGTTCACATTTTACCTTTTCTTTATCGATCTTCACTTCCTTCGATAACCAAGGGACAACAGGCCCCCAACACTCACCTATGACTCGTCTCAAGGCACTTCAGATCTGATCCTTCTATTTCACTTCGACATTGGATTGTTCAGTGTAGCCTTTGCTTTTTGCTTTATGCCTCCTTCCCATCCTTGTGCAGACTGTATTTTTTGTGTCTGGTACCCAATTTCAACTGCACCTGGTACCTAGACCCTTTTCTCCTTACTTTTACTGATAGATGTGAGGCAATTGGTTGTCATAATACAACTTCAGCTGACTCCCTTTCACTAATCCTTCTTTCCATTCTCCCTTTAGTGTCTTCAGTTGCGCAACTCCTCCTACTGTAACATAGGCGATCTCATATGGTTCAAGCCAATGCATTTTGAACTTCCCTATATGTCTTATAAATTTACTGTCATACACCAGTACTAAATCACCTTGCATAAATTCCTTCTTCTTGATGTGTCTGTCATGATAGGCTTTTTCTTTCTCCTTTTGTACCTGCTGATGGAATCCTGGAAGAAATCTGTCTTCTTCTAGTTCAACCAGCTAGGCAAGCCTCTCACGAACAATTCCAGTATCATCCATGTCTGTAAATGTAGCAATTCTTAAGCTTGGTACCAAGTACTCCACTGGGACAACAACTTTGAGACCATAAACCAACTTGAAAGGGGTCTGCATTGTTAATTTCTTCCAAGTGGTTCTATAACCCCAAGGTATTGTTGGTACTCTTAAATACCAATCATCCCTGCTCACATTGCAAATCTTTGTCAATGATGTCTCCAAGATTTTGTTGAATGCTTCAACCATTCCATTTTCTTGTGGATGGTAAGGTGTACTCTTCTGATGGTGAACTGCAAATTCTTTAGTCAGGGTTTGCAAATGATGAAATGAGTGCCTTGATCACTCATAAGAGTCTTAGGGAATCCAAACTTGGTTATTATGTTATCAAATATAAAACATGCAGTTGTAGTTGCACTACAATCCTTGACTTCTCTTGCTTCATCCCATCTAGTCAGGTATGTTATCGCAATGATAATGTACCTTGCTACTATGCACTTTCCTGGAGGTTTTATAGGTTCAACGAAGTCAATGGCCCATTTTTAAAATGCTTGTAGGGTCATCTGTGGTGCTAGTGGCATTTCATCTCTTTGGGATGGTTTTCCAACTCTCTGGCATACATCACAAGATCTGGTATACTCTTTAGCATCTATGTGTAAAGTAGGCCACCAAAGGCCTACTTGCAGAACCTTCTGCACAGTTTCTTTCTCTGCGTAATGTCCTCATGTGATGCCTTCATGAGCTTCTACGAGGATATGAGGGAACTCTGCTTCCATCACACATATTCTTAGTATCTCATCAGGTCCCATGTTATATACATGGCCAGCTATTAGTGAAAATTCTACAGTGTGCACCACTAGTTGTTTCTTCTGGGAAATTGTATACTCACTTGGAGCAATTCTTGTTGACAGAAATTGAACTATGTCAGTGAAGTGGTCATCCATATTCCTAATGGAGAGAAGTTGTGCATCCGATAGTGTATCCTCCAGACTGGTGGCTCTTCGCCATGTTCCAACCTCGACAGGTGGTTGGGTCCCTTATTCATTCTTCCTGGCTTAACTATGATCTCAAAATAATATTCTTGAAACAGGATAAGCCATATTCATATTCCCCCCCCCCAATACTGGATTTTTGACTAGGTACTTCAGCACAGAGTGATCAGTAAAAATTTTAAAGTGTCCTCCTAGTAAGTAATGGTGGAATTTTTGCAGTGCAAACACCATGGCTAATCCTTCTCTCTCTATATTAGTGTAATTTATTTCAGCTGTAGATAGCTTTCTATTGGCAAATGATAATGGATGGTCGATCTCCCCTTCTCTAGGTTGTGCCAATACTACTCTTAATGCAATAGAAGATGCATCGACATGCACATGAAATTCTCTTCTCTAGTATGGAAAGACTAGAATGGGCGCAGTCGGCATCTTTTGTTTCATTGTGTCGAAGCTCTACTGGCATTCGTCTGTCCAGCCAAACTAACATTCTTCCTTTAATAACTTCTCCATTGGCGCAGTAATCTGAGCATATCCTTTGGTAAATTTCTTGTAATAGCTAGTATGTCCTAGCGTAGTGCATAGTTGTTTGACTGAAGTAGGAGGCAGTAAGTCGACTATAATTGCAATTTTTGATGGATCAACCAGCAATCCTTGCTTGCATACAATATGTCCTAATAATATTCCAAATGGTGAGAAGAAGATGCACTTCTTCAAATCTAAATCAATTTCACACTGCCTACATTTGTCCAACATTAGTCTTAGACATTCATTATGATTTTTCAGCGAACTAAAAAAGGTCCAGTCATCAAAATAGGCTTCTAAAAACTTATGCAAAAATTATTTGAATGCTTCAACCACCACCTTGGAGAATAAGGCTGGGGCATTATTCATTCCAAATGGAATCACTATGTATTGGTAGGATCCCCATTCTATGGAAAATGTGGTTTTATGGAGGTCCTCCTTGGCAATCTAGATCTGATGGTATCCTGAAAACCCATCTATAAAATAATATACCTCCTGGCCTTCCACATTATCTAACACTTCGTCTGTGAATGGTGTAGGGAAAGGATCATGAAAACAAGCATCATTCAACTTCCTAAGATCTACGCAAATCCTGATCTCATCTATCCTCTTGTCTTGCACCACCATAGGGTTGATCCACTCCGACTCTTTGACAGGTTCAATAATCGAGCTCAATCTTCACTTTTTTTGTGTATTTCGATTTCAATATGTAGGGTCTTTGCTTGACTGGCTTCACACCTGGTTTCAAAGGTATTCTCATCTCTCCCATAGTTCCTTTTATACCCTCCATATCAGTGAACTTGGTTAGAAACAAGTCCTAATACTCATGCAGTAATTCTGTAATTTTGTCAATGGTAGCTGCATCCCAGTAATCTCTGACATTGGCAAGCTTTGGTGTCTCCTCTGTCCCAATATTGAATTTCTTTATCTTTATTGGTTGTCCAATGAATGGAATCTAAACTCCTGGTCCTTCCACATCCCTGTGGCCTTCTGTCTCAGCAATATTTACCTTCCTCGAATCATCATCGGCATCGGCATTAATGTTGTAACAACCCTGTAGTTTTTGGAATGACGCAGTCCATTTGTCCTCTTCTTTCTCCAACAGGAGGCTATATGCCTCCTTAAATACTTTTTGCCTCACAATCTATAGTGCTTGCTCTACTGAAGGAAATTCACTTTAAAAAAAAGGTGGTTACAAAATTTTGAAGCATACCTTCCCAATCTGCAATGATGAGGTGCAGCTCCGCTTGAAGGTACCAGTTAATAGGGGTCATGTCCAACATGTTAATGAATATGTGTACCCATTGTTCTCGAGGAATGTCACTCCAGGATTCTTTGTAGCTTTGCACATGGTCCTTTGGGCAGCTTCGACCTGTGTACCTCACTTCACAACTTCCTACTTGTGCTGAGAACCGTCCTCTCATCAAGGTTCGACATTATGTCTAGTCTGTAATATTGCTTTTGTGTGTCCCCCACCATCTTGTTGGTGTAGCTTTCAGGGCCTCATCCATATCCAATAGCCTCTGTTGTGCTGGTACACATGTTTCAAAATATGAGAGGAAGACTTCTAGAGGGTTCAAACCATCAAAGGTAGGCAAGTTACTTATTGTTGTACCAATCCAGTGAACTTATCTGGTCAGTCGAGCACATCTCCTTATGGATACTTCATACATCTAGTTCTGCCAGTTCTCCAACACTTTTCCTGAATCTGATGAGCACACATTGTCACTTCTCCAACTTAAATTTCCATCAGCAGTAGGGTTGATATAATCCTATTGTCTAGCTATTAATTTATATATGTTTTCCAGCTCATATGCATGGTCTTCTTCTCAGATGGGATCTGTATATTGGAGACCCTCATCTGGATATAAGGGTGCAATGACCCTAAGTCCATCTCTTTCAAATGTCATGCGTCTTTTCTTTAAATCAACAATAGTAGAATTGTCGAAGGCCCAATCAATTCCTAGAAATGCAGGGTAAGGGCAGCTATCATCAACATTTTCAATTACCTCAAAATATGCAAAGGTCCTTACTCCGTCGATGTCCACAGGGACATGCTCCAATCGTCCAAATGGGCTGACAGCTTGCTGATTATCCATTCTAAGCCTGATAGGGGAATAGATCAACTTCAGTTTTCCCATTAGTGCCCAAGTTTGCTTCATCATGACATTGACCTCTGATCCTAAGTCGAGGACCACATAGTCTATATTATACTCTCTTATTTGAGCATTCAAATGTAATTCTTTGTTTGTTCTTCTATTTTTACTAATCTGGTGTATTGCCTTGTTCAGTAAGGGGTCTACCTTTTCTAGCTTATACTGCCTGATTAGGTTCTGTAACTCTTTCACAACATTCTAATCCCAAATTAACTTAAGACAAGTGTACAAAAATCTGATGAGTTTACTTACCTCTTTTCTTTCTTCCAGTGAAGCTGATTGATCAAATGCCTGAGGCATTCCATACTCTTTTATTTATGGTCACATTTTAGATGAGGATCCTTGGTTCTCATTGAAATCTTGTCTTGCTTCCTCGAAGATTTGTCTTTCTTTCCTTGCATTAAAATCCTGAGTCTTCTCCACAACTTTCCTGATACCTGACTCTTCTACGATCTTTCTTTGGATTGTTCTATCTTCTCTTGTAGTAGTGCTTCCTCAAGTAATAACAATGACTCTAGGGTATGTTCCGTGTGGTTCGACATATATTAGTTGCACTTGTGGGTTCTGTTGGGGTTCTCGTCTTTTCTGAATCTTATCCAACAATGCAGGGCATTCTTCTATGACATGCTCGAAAGAGTTACAATAACTGCAGGTTGTGCAAGGATTCTGATAATCCCTTGCTAAGTGTCCTGGCTGTGCGTAGTTATAATAGATTATTTGTCCTCGGCCTCAACCCATACCTCCTCCTCATCCTCGTCCTCTATATCCACTGCGAGGATTGAATTTTCCTCTCCCTGGACAGTTGTACTATGGAGTGTTTCCTTCTTACTGTACTTCTCCTTGAATCTTGTATATGTCCCTCGACCTCTCATGCATGAGATCGTAAGCTCTACAATCTCGATCATCATTCCCTACTGATTTACATAATGTGCAATACAAGTTTGTGGGTGTCTGAACATACTTCTACATGTAATAGCACTCACCTGGGTGATGCCTATTTCTACATACATCGCACCAGGGAAGGTTAACTTGCTTCAAGGGGCTTGGTGCCCCTAAGGCCAAATACTCATGAAATAAGGGACAGTGATCCGTATCATGACCTTTCGATATGCATCTTACACACCAGATATATTCTCTTTTGTCCTTCCCCTTTCCCTTCTTCATATCCTCGACCTGCAGAGACAAACTAGTCAGCTCCCATAGGTGTTGATTCAACCTTCATGTCGATATACAAATCTTATGCCTTCAATGAAATATTTTGTTGCATCAGAGGAACTCTGATGTGTGGTAACAGCACCGTGATGAACCATTCTTTGTTATGTTCATCGGGGATCTAAAAAGTTAATAGGCTTGTTAGGGTCTTGAATCTCTGGTCGAACTCCGAAATAGGTTCCGCTACCTTTTGTTTGATCTATTTTAACTCTGTAATACATTGTGACTCCGACTTAGGTTTCTTAAACTCTGAAATCAGTGCATTCTTGATCTCGTTCAATGGCTTAGGCTGTGCCAGTCCTTGGACAAGTTTCATGTGCCAGCTCAACACGCGGTCCCTTAGCATAGTGTTGAACTGGGTTCTCTTCACGGCTTCGTCAGTGATACTTTTAATATTCCACACGGCCTCACACATGATCCAGTGTTGATCAGGATCCTCAGACCCATCTCCCCTAAATATAGAGAGCCTCATCTCATCTGCCATAGAGTTACCTAGACTTCCTGTCTAAGTATAGGCTGAGGTGTTAGTAACAGCACTCTGAAGACTCTAGTGGTTCTGGATATTTTGGCTGCTTGGTGCTATTGAAACAATAGGAGGGTTGATGTTACTTACTTCAGAAATTTGCACAGTTCCTAAGGTTTCTGGCTCGCTTTGGCAAAGTTCTTCAGCTTCCCCTTCTTCTGTTCTGGTTGGTTCTTAATGTTCTTCATCAGTTAGATCTACCTCTTCTCCACTGTAGAAACCCTCTTCTCTGTAGTTTTTCTTAAACAGGTTCTCAAGGTGAATCCCTATGAATACTCTTCCACTGTGCATATGTCTAGCTTCTGTGTCGCTATCGCTGTCTGAATTTCTAAACATTAGCCTTTTCAGGTCCAGCCAATCTACGATATCTTCAAGACATTATTTTCATGTAACAACATCTTGATTCTCATCTTCAGAAAGTGAAAAAATTTTCCTTTGGTTCCTTTGAAGAAGTTTCTCTTGGCTTGGCTATATGATTCTACCCTATCAATAAAAAATTCGACAATATACCCTCCAATGGTACTATCAAACCAATGATCTACTACTTTGGATACAACGTTGCCAACTCTCTTGACCTTTTGGATCAGTGTTGGTGTCCAAACCACAAGAGGTCTAGATCTGATCTCGAACTGGGTATTGGCTAACCTAGCCAACCACTCAAAGAAATCTTGGTGGATTCCTCCAAACAAGATCTCATGAAGGTCGGTGAATATGTATCTTTGTATCCAATATTCAATACTCAATTTAGGGTTCTTTTTATGGGATTTAGCGAAGTCCCTCTCTTGATCCTCTATCCACTTTTGAATCTCTGTCTTCGACGGGAACCACCTTGACATTCCCCTAAAAATATTCTGGTCTCGGAAACAAAACCATTTGTTGGCACAGGGGAAGACCCAGGTTTCACTATAAGAGCACACCAACAAGCCCTAGATACTAGCCCTTTCGGCAACACCTACGAAGCAGATGTAATCTCACATGAAGCAACTAAGAGGGGGTTTAGAGGACAAAGATGTCTACAACTAGGGGAATATCAAGTGGAACTAATACAATGCAACATTCATATACATCTTATCAGCTAGATCTACTCCATGCAACTATAAATCTAATCTAACACAATAACACAAATAACAATATAACAATGATAGAGATCTAGGCATCAATCACATATACGACACAAAATATACGTAGTTCACCCTCTCTCTAGGGCTATGTCCACATAACTGTGCTTATGATATATTAAGATAAAGCTTACAATTCTGATCTGTGCTCTTAGTCAACAGATCTTCTCTCTTCTTCTCTCTGTCTCTCACCTTCCTACACACCCAGTTGCAGGGCTTGATCTAAAACCCTAATTACTCAAAAAAATAAGTGTCTAACACCCTAGTTCAAATCAACCCACCTTTTCAGGACTTTGCTAGCCTGTCTTTCCTCCCTTTTCGTGTGGTGCTCCAAAGCATCCAATGGTGGCTTCCTCTACTTGTTGAGTTGTCCTCGATCCATCTTCCTTCTTGATCTATCATCCTCGATCTCCTCATCCAATGTCTTGCTTTTCCGTGCTTCACTCTGGATTTTATGCTCTTTTGCTTACTTCGACCCAGTGACAGTCACTGTGTCTCCCACACAGTTCGCATTTGACCTTTTTTTTCTCGATTTTCGCTTCCTTCCATAACCAAGGGCCAACAACCTATATTTTGAGTTTTTTGAAATAAAAACTAAATCAAATGTTTTCCAAAGTTTATTAGAAGCTTAAAACTCTTTAAAATGAGCCTTAGAAATTTAGAAATGTTCCTTCTAATAACAACCTAACACCTAATCAAATGAAATTGACTAATTTATTTGAGGACATAATGGGCCAACAAACCAAGAATTTCATCACGAAACCCACAAATAGATTTTGAATCATTAGATCCCCTATCGTTATAGGTCACTAACACGTGGCACTGTAGATCTCTGTCTCTTACATCTCTACAAGTTTTGCATGAACACTTTGAGTTTTTGGCCATGTGGCAGCATTGGTGGACCCACCAAGACAATGTTGTCACAACCTCCTTTGATAGCATGACAGATGTAATTTTTCTGCTTCGCAAGTTTTAATATAATTCCTAACTTATAAAAAAAAAAGATTCACATGGTTTACCACGTTTATATTATTATAATGTTTACTAAGTATTAACGAATTATTAAATCATTCTATTTTAGTTTATAGTTTTATTCATAATCCAATATATTTCAATATTCTTAGTTTCAATAATATTGAATAATAAAAATCCATTTTTTAATATAAAAAATTCTATAATGGAAATTTTATAGATTGATAGTTACATGTAAATATTAACTCAAACTCACAATATAAAAATATACTATTTTTTTATTCAGGAGATAATGTGCGAAAATATAAAAATAGACTATTTTTTATTCATGAGATAATGTGTGAAAAAAATCTATAGTAAAATTTGTATACGTAAATATTAACTCAAACTCACAATATAAAAATAGACTACTCTTTTATTCAATAATGTGTGGAAGACTTGTATTTAATATTTAATATCCTTTTAAGTTTAAATAGATAATAATAAGGTTCATAATTGTTTTATTGTAAATTATTTTTTTATAGAAATTTAGAGTATAAGTAAGGATGAGGATTAAAAAATAAGGATCTATAAAATATGAAATCTTCTTATTAATTTTTTGAATAAACAAGGTTGCGTGGAAGCGTAGTTCCTGTCGAATTGAATTGGGATAGGAAAAAGCAACAAAGGTAGATGAAAACTGTAGTAGAGATGTGGCAAGCAACATGAAGCACAGGTGGTATCCATGCAGTAAATGACATGTGACCTCTAGAGCCCCGTTTATTTTTTGAAAGCATAGAACAAAATAGAATTTGTGCATAGTGGAAGATAAAAATTTATGACGACACAAATATGAAAGGAGATAAAAAAGAAGTTTAGTTTGAAATATACTAAATAAGTTACAAGTTCCTAGAAATTTAAATGCATTTGTCATATAGACTAGTGAAAGATAAAAATGTATGAGGACATCAATATAAAAGGAGATAAAAAAAATAGTTTTGTTTGAAATACATCAAAAAATAAAAGTTTGTTACATACTAAATAAGTTTCAAGTTCCTGGAAATTTAAATGCATTTGTCATAGAGTCTGGTAAAAGATAAAAATATATAAAGACATAAATATAAAAGGAAATAAAAAAAAATAGTTTTATTTGAAATATATCCAAAAATAAAAGTTTGTTACATACTAAATAAGTTACAAGTTCCTGGAAATTTAAATACATTTGTCATATAGACTAGTTAAAGATAAAAATGTATGAGGACATAAATATAAAAGGAGATAAAAAAAATAGTTTTATTTGAAATATATCAAAAAATAAAAGTATGTTACATATTACTGGAAATTTCAATGTGTTTGTCATATAGACTGGGATTGGGGCTCCTACGGACCATAAGAGAAATATGTACAAGAAACAAGACTATAGAAAGAAGAAGTGGGTGATGGGAGAGTGCAATACCTGGAAAAAAAATAAAATCGAAAGGCATCAGTCTTTGGCTAGACATTTCTATTTAAAAAAGTGGAATAACTGGGTTGATAAACAAAACAAGATGTGATCAGTAGACTTATAGTGATGGTACATATGACCCATTTTTCTATTTTCTTGTGGATGTCTTTTCATTGATATCGTTGACGACTGTTGGAATCATGGCAACTACCCGTTGCCTTTCGGCAGCAGCCTGCTTCAATTTCCTTTCAAGCCATTCTTCAATGTAGCTTCTCATTGGGGCGACGTTGATCTTGTTCCAAATTTTTATGTTGAAAAGTTTGTTTTCTAATTCCCCGAAGTCAATAGAAATATTACGCAGAGCTTGATAATTTCCTCATTTTGTACTAAATAGTCGAATAGCTAGTTGTCGACGTGATCTTGACCATATTCAAGGATGTTGTAAAACTTTTCCAAAGACAACGCGTTAAACATATCAACCTGTTTATCAAAGTCTTGCCTAGTTAAGGGCAAGGAGTTGACGATTAATTTGGGGTCTTGGAAGTCATTGGTCCTTCTAGCTAAGTTTATTTTGGACAGCCTTGTGAATAATTTTTCTTTCTTTTATATGGCTTGTTCGCATGACTAAACAATGAGATGCAAGTTCTTCACTTTTTCTTTCGAGCATGCATTTAATTGACTGATCCAGTTTTTGGATGGAAGATCTTGTTGTGTTCTTTTTGTTTATGTCATGTCGTTGACAATGGTGCCAAAAGGAAGTACTGTGCTTAAATAGAAATTTTCTTCATATTTTAACTCCGCCTGCAAATGTTCGAGCAAACTGTGTGCCCTGGTTCCAGGTAAATCCATGGTTTCTGATGTTTCCCACACCTCAGTAACCAGTTCCATTATTTTCTTGATATTATTCTCCACATATGCTCTACAGGATGCGAGGAGGCTGGAGGATCCTTTTATTTTGGCTGCAGGGGTGACAGGCATGGCTATTTCCAAAGGATTGGCAAGAAATGGCATAGGAATCAAATCCTCTTCCAATTTCTTGACCTGGTCCTTCAGTTTAGAATTCTCAGCCTCGATGCCTCCAATGGAATCATGAAGTGCATCTCTTCTCACTATGTGAAGTTGACAGATTTGGGACGGGTGCATGTTCACAAGGTTAACCTCTGAACGAGATTTTCCCTTCTTATGTTTTAAAATGTCTTTTTCAAAAATCAATTTTTTGGACTGGCTGTCAAAAACAACACTCTGGAACACGAAGGATTCATCTTCATCAAAATTTTCGGTATCAAATATGTCCATTGGACGACTATGTTGGATGGCGTCTCTGGGATGATCAAGGTAGCAGAGAACGCTATCCAGTTTAAGCTCAAGTTCCATGTTCTCACTCCGAATTTCAGGCTCTTCCATCTGTCCCACATTTTGTTTATCTTCTTGTCTATTGGAATATTGTGAGAACTATCAATTTTAGAGTGAGGAGGGTCATTATCGCCTCCTTCATTTGAAGAACTTTGAGTTTATTTGTTGTTGTAGTGGGCCATTAGATCGATTCTCTGGGATGTCGTACTTTTTGGAGTGATATTCGACGATTGAACACTCTTGTCACAGGGGCCTTTTCTCTGTTGCCTGTACAATTTAGTGTTTCTTTGCAGTGTGTCTAGGTCGTCGACATCAGAAGCAAGAGCGTTGCCACCAGTGTCTCTGTTTTCAGACAGGTGTTTTTTGAAAAAACAATCGTTGAAGCCAAGTGTTTGTAAATGTTGTCAAAAACTTTTATCAAAGTCGAACCCTCTTATTCTTTCAACATATCTCAGGTTGAAGTTTCTAGAATGCACTGTGAATTTGTTAATTTTGTTGATTTTTTTCAACATGAAGTCCCCAACTTTCCAAGGCAGAGGAATGAACTATTTTTTTCTTCTCTTGGAATAGATGCAACCAATAGTTGTATTTTCATGCTACTTCTGCAACAAACATTATGCCCGTAATGTGACCTGGAAGGAGAGAAGGTTTTTCCCTAGAGCCAAAAATCCTTATCACCGTGTAATTATCCAAATTTTCAAGTGTCCCCTTCCTGTTCAAAAAACTGGTTGCCTATTCAGATATGCGGGGATCATCTTCTCCTAACAACAAAACTTTGAAAACAGACACGAAGCCATTAAAAACCTCATAAAAATAGTGGGAAGCCTTGTGCTTCGACAAGGCCTGGTACCAGAATGTTACTGGGTCGAATTCCCAGTTGACATTCTTGGACAGAGATAGTGCTGGAAAGTGGCAGCAATGTGCTATCGAAAAAATTAAGTAGGATGACATATAAAATTTCTTTTCCCTTTTGTAGCTTAACAATTGGGAACAGATTTCATGGGAAATTACTTTCCCCAATAAAAAAATGGCTTGTTTATTGACTGTGAAATACAAAATATAAAGGCGCATCCGGGAAACAACTTTTGTGGACTCCTGTCCCATTATTCTTGTAAACAACCAGGCAATTTCGTGGAATGGATTTCTAAATGAACTAACCTACAAGCTTGTGATATATTTAGTAACTACAATCAGGTCTTCCAATAAATGGGGCAAGAGGTCCAACGCGTTATTATGCTTTGCTAGGAACTATTTGCAATCTTCTCCTCTAAATGTCAATGTTGGCTCTGGTAATCTTAACATCTCGCAGAAGACCTGAGGTGAAAAAAAAACAGAAGAGTGGTCCCACAGTGGAATAATTCTTTTGTCTGAAATAAATTTATCAGGGCACCAAGATACCAACTCCTTACAGTAAAAAACTTCAGGGACATAGCCTCCACGAGCAATCCTAGAGGTCCAAATTACTTGGTTCCAGGTGGTAGAGGTTGAGTAATAAGAATATTCCCTAGACCACTAGAAGTTCTGGTCCTCGTACCCGAATATGTTCACTATATCTCCACAAAACTATTCTCGATTTGATGCCATAGGTTTATGAGAATGTTGTTTTTCTCCAGACGATGGTTGAAATGAATAGTTGGAGCCGATAATGTAACTCTCTGCAAAATCTTGGTTAAATGATTATGAATGGGAAATCTCCTCGAGCCTTTCGTCGATTAATGAAAATTCATATGGGTGGTGCATGAGGAAATGTTAGCAGTAAATCTTGCTTATTGCATATTTAGAAGTGCAGAGGTGGTGGGTACAACGAAGAGCATTTAAGGATTGAAGGTTTCGTGAACGTGCCAAGCTGACGATGTGCAAAAAACATTTCATGATTCTGAAATCAACACTTGGAAGGGATTATATAACCCCCTGCAAATCTTGGTTTAATACATATTAATCGGAGATCTCCTTGATCCTTTTTCCCATCAATGACAATCTATACGGTTCCTGCACAATGAGTTGTTAGAATTAAATGTCAGTAATAGCATATCTAGAAACATGAAATATATATATATTAAAACATTTTTTTTTTATTATAGACAAGTGCGAAGGTCATGGAGATGGAGGAGAGCAAGGAATGAATGGCAAGGTCTAAAAAGAGGTTGAACGAGATTCGAAATAGGGTTACGGGGGATACTCAGGAGAGGCGAGTGTTCCACAGTCAAATTTTATGTATCAGAATTTTTTATTGCAAAACGTGTAAAACGGAAGAGAGCATGATGGGGCAGTTCAATGGTCGGTTTGTATATTTGTAGAATTCTGGGAAAGTGGCTAAGTATGACGATGGGAAATGGTCAGTTGGACTCATTTTCGGAATCGAGGATTGAATATTTCATGAATGGACCAACTCGATGATGCGCAACTGACATTCCATGATGTTTGAAATTAACACTCTGAAGAGGTAATATACCCATCCAGAAATTTTGGTTTTATTCGTATTAATGGGAGATTTCCTCAAATCCTGGTGTAGCATTAATGCTTGCAAATTTCATACCTAGAAAAAAGATCTTAGATATAATTGCTAATTGCTAATTTCAAAAGGGCGCGGGCATAGGAAACAATGATTAGGAATTGGATATTTCTTCAACCTACAAACCCGATGATCCGCAGAAGAAATTTGAAGAAATGGAAAAGTATGGAAAGCAGACAGGCGTGCTTCAAAATGGGGTGAAAATAGCTCATTTTGCATGGAAATAAGTGCGAATGTGGTGGGCACAGAAAACAATGACTAGGAATACAATCTGTGAGTTTACTTGGTTCTTGGTTGTATGTTTCATCTGTTAATTTGTATATCACGGAACTCTGAGTGTTTTTTGTAGGAAACAGAACAATAGAATTGCATTTTTTTAGAGATGATTTTAAGGATGGAAATTTATTTTAAAATGTAGAAACCTTGGTGAATCTTACTAATCCTTCATATGCCAACTATAAATGATTGGCAATATTTTTGTAAAAATATTCAAATTTCTAAGGATTTTGTATAGTTTTTATAACATTTTGGCTATTTTTAAGGTAAAATAATTTTATCCTATAGAATTTGGGCAAATCATTTTTAAAATAGTTAATCCCATTTTTGGAAAAACCATGGAATATTGTACCATGACAGAAATATAGCCCATAAAATCATCAGTGATTTTTTTAGCCAGCCAGCCCGCAAGTTTGCCTGCCAATTTGTATAGTGCGGAACTCTGGGTGTTGTTTGTAGGACATGAAACTATAGAGGACATGTTTTTCCCTTTAATATAACCTTTGTGATGAACATGTAGTATGTGGCTTGTTTTAGCACTTTTCCATCCATAAAAAATCACAATCTTGAGCCTGCCAACCCTGGAGTCTATCTGTCAATTTGTCTATCGCGGAACTTCGAATGTTGTTTGGAGGTCGCGGAACAATAGAAGTTCAATGTTGATCCTGCCAGCGCACAAATCCGTCTGTCAATTTGTATATCGTGGAAGTCTGGGTGCTACTTGTAGGACACAGAACAATAGAGGCCCTATTTAAACAAAGGGGAAGTGCTCGGTCGAAACGTGTGAATCCACCAACCCGCGCAGAAAGGCATTTTCGGCCAAAAAAAAAAAAAACGATTAAGTAACCTGAAAGAGAAACTACAGGGGATAAAAGAGTGGGAAAATAGAAAGGAGAAGGGAAATTTCCATAAGTGTGAGATGAAAATGTGAACGCGTGAATCCGCTAACCCGTGCAACAAGACATTTTCTGAAAAAAAATGACTAAGTAACCTGAAAGAGAAACTACAGGGGATAAAAGAGTGGGAAAATAGAAAGGAGAAGGGAAATTTCCATAAGTGTGAATTGCTTTCAAACAAGATCCATTGTTGCTAAACCATCAATTTCTAGTAATTGTCAGCAAATGCTTTGTTGAAGATTAGATTTTATTGCAACTTGTGGGTGTCAGTGTGTTCTTGATACATTCTTCCATGAATGTAACATATTAACTTAAGTATTAAACTTCTTGCATTATGGGTTGTTAGCATTAAATCTTAATAATTTCATGTCTAGAAACAAGAATGGTGATTTTTTTGCAAAATTGTGATTTGGTATTGCTATGTTCTATCTGTATTGCGAATAGAATTGAACG
>CBVK0100413388.1:0-19735 GCA_900067695.1 Picea abies
TCTTCCGATCTCACTTTGGAGGAGGTTGTTATGGAGCATTCTCCTAGGGGATTATTATATTGTTTATTCTCTCATTCATCTTGGAGGGCGCACTTAGTGAGTTTTCCTAGGTGGACCTTGGGGCACATCCTCCTATGTGGAGACTTATTTTATTATATCTTGCATGCATACATTCATGGAGGGTGCATTCCATGTGGACACTTGGTATTTGACATAGTGTGGTGCCTATTTTGATGGTGCACCCCTTCGTGAGCATTATTTGGTGCATACCTCTTTCTATTTTTAGACAGGGCGAGTTGGCTTGGAGAGGCTTATGTTCACATGTGTTTGATTTGGTCAACCATGGATTGAGGAGAGATATAACTACATTATTATAATATTTGTTTGACTTGTCATGGAGTTAGTTAGCAAATAATAATATTTTATTGTACGAGAGAAGAGACTCAGTCTATAAAGAGGAGTTCTCTCTCCATTGTAAACGTGGTTGGAGAAGTTGGGGATCAAGGAGCTCTCCCCTTGGGCTACTGTAATGCCCCTTTCCAAATAGGAGCTCTAGAGAGGAGGCCTAATGGTCTAAACAACCCCGTTAGACTATAGCTAGGGCCATACAGGGGTAAATAGGGTTACTAGAGGTCACTTTAGTCGAGGGTGTTATAATTTGAAAGTGACATTGAGCTAAAAGTGACTAAAAGCGTTTTTAAGTCAAAGTGAGCTAAAAAGAGAATAGATAAGATAAAAAAAGGTCAACAACGAATTAGGGTTTCAGGCAACTATAAGAAAAGGGTAAAGCGACCTAATTCATCATTATGAAGTATTTGACTTATCAATGAGGAGAGAGGTGCATCTTAGGAGAGAGAGCTCTGTGGATTCCAGGAGGAATACACCCAATGGTTGATTTCGGTGTTGAGAGACACACCCTAGTCACCGGGGAGATCACATAGATCTTCCATCGATCTTTAGCAGCATTTGCACATGTTGCAGCAGCAAGGACACACTTATCCAGGGTCAGGGCGCAGCTTCTGAGTCGACTTGTCTCATCCAGGGAGAATCCAGGGATTCCCTTTCGACCTAGTTGAGAGGAGGGAAAGGCGCATCTATTGCCTGGTTTCCCGTCAGATTCCGATGGAGAAAGCATCTTGGGCGCATTACTCAGCCATTGAGGGTGCGATAGTTGGGGATGACACATTTGGGATTTCCGAGAGATCATCAGATCAGATTTAGGGAAATCCTTTCGATCCATTTCAGAGGAGCCTAGGGCACTCAGTTTGAGACCCTTATTAGTCGATTCTGCCGGAGGAATCACTAGGGCGTTGTTTCCAGTAGCAGTTGGGGTGCATTTCCACAGGGGGATACATCCGAGATCCGTACAGATCGTCAGAGGGTCGATCTTCAGTTGGTCAGCTACCGAGAGTGTGCATGAGATCAGGGTGCATTGTTTGAGACAGTTTCCAGGCAGATCTGAGGAGTTTAGCCACCAAGGCGAACTTTCCAGACTTGCAGCAGTTGTCGTATGAGTTGCTGTAGCTTGCAGCAGATCCTATAGCTCATCCATTGATCCAACAACATTCTTCTATTACCGGGTATCATTGTTTTAGTTTTCTTATTGTATTCCGGCTAAGATCCTTTTGTCTTTGATCTAGCCGAGAGATTTATTTTATTTAGCCGCATACGACATTGTGATCCGCAGAAATATCATAATATATGGTTTGCAGTCTATTGTGTCCGTTGCCGCCTTATACACACCTGGGAGACATGGAAGAAATCTTCAATCCACTCGGTGTGTCCTTGGGGGCAAGTGAGAGTTAAGGTGCTGTCACCTAATCCTCAACTGCTCCGTCTAGGCCAATTCCTAGGGAAGCCAAGGGGGGTAGTCCCTGTTGCTGCCTTATACACACCCGGGAGACGTGGAATAAATCTTCAATCCACTCGGTGTGTCCTTGGGGTTAAGTGAGTTAAGGTTAATCCTCAACTCCTCTGTCTAGGCCAACTCCTAGCGAAGTCAAGGGGGGTAGTCCCTAATAAAATAATCTAAGGCTTAAACTGAAATCTAAGCAACTAGTATTCTAGGAGTTTAATTCATTACCCAATATAAAGCAAATCTATTCTAAAGCATACACAGATCAATTAATCACCACAAGATACATAAAAATATACTTGCATAAAAGGATACTTGAGACAAATGTTAGATGCAAGTAAATCAAAATTTGCTTCAAAGTAAATGACTGAAATAAAGTGCTTGAAGCAAATGGCTTTGAAATTGTAGAAATGAGACCAGTGCTTTTAACCCCTTTGCAAGAAGTTTAAAGTTGTGCAGGATATCTTACTTGAAAGAGAGGTTGAGCTAGCTTGCTTCTCCCTCGTTCTTCAAGATTGTGGTCAATGACATAGTCCCTCCGTTTTCCATATCCTGGCAGTTAACCTTAGGTTTAGGATTTTTAAATTTTAATTAAAATATCCTGGACCAATTAGGTATATTCTCACTATAAAAAGTGAAAATATAAGAACTGAGGGATTATTATATGGTAAGACTTAGCGATTTTAAGCAAATTATGTCATGTGCGTGTTAGGAGTAAATGTGGATTTTGCCCAAGGAAAAGGTAGAGATGTGATGTGATACACAAATCACCTAGGCAAAGTGGTTAAATGTAAGGTTGAAGTGGGTTTCACCTAGGAAAAAAGTGATAATAAGTTGTGACAAACAAATTACCTAGGTGGAATGATGAGATGTGATGAGGCATGGGTGAAACTAGGCAAGTACACTACCATGCGAGAGGACATGAACACAAGGTGAAAGTGACGAGAACATGACCATGTGACTGTTATCCCCCACTTTCAGGGATAACTAGGAGATCATGTCTCGAGGTCCACAGGTCCTAGACATGGAGTACCGAGAGCAGGATTGACTTAAGCATGGCCCTGGAGGGCCCACCTCTTCTTTCTTCCAGCATCTTTATCTTGTCAGCAACAACATCATCCATCACCATCGTCTTGGTCCTGTGTCAGAGAAGGTTCTTGCTCCATGAGGTAATTAGTCCGGGTATCATGGTATGTGTCACTTTGATCATCAAAACCATTTGAATGTATGCATCTGATTCCTTTTATTTCTAACAATTGCTTGGATCTTACACTTGCCCACTTGACCATGTTTGGGGGGATTGACAGGGTGCCCTAGCAAGCCTGTGTCTGTAGGTTTTGGTTTTTCACTGGGGGGATTTCTGAAAAGCCATCGTCCGCTCCCATCATAGCACCATTGTTTCATCTTGTTTCCCGCTCACTTGTCCCATTCCACTTGTCGAGGTACTGGGTTGACCTATTTTCAGGATTGCTCCTTATCTCGTGGGAAGAAGGGGCTAAAGGCCTAAAAGGTAAAAGCAAGCTGGTAAAAGACAAAAACTTAAAAATAAAACCTTGAGATGCTTTGCTCAGGGATCCCCGAGAAAGCAATAAAAGGCTTCTCAGCAAGAAACAAGAGGGACCCGAAAAAATAATAAAACAAGACCTAACCAGAGGATAGGGGGTCTCATCATGAGCCAACCTATTAGGTCCATGGGTACCTAGCAGTATGACATTGCCACCAACTGGTTACCACGCCAGGGCAGTGACTCTTGGTTGCATGGCCAAGGGAAAGGGGGTCTCATCATGAGCCAACCTTCTCATTTCTGTGAAAGTACTTGTGGGTAATGCTACCACCACTGGTCACCACGCCAGCGCAGTGTCCCCTGATTAGCTCTTGAACAAAAAAAAAGAAGGAAAAGCAATAAAAGATAAAAGAATGAAAAGAATAAGAATAAAAGGCAAGAATGGGCTTGGAAAAAATGCATCCAGGACAGGTACAACTCGCCTTCTAACAAAGGCACCCACAGGTAACATTTCTTGCATCCTTGGCCCTCATTGCACCCAGATGCTTGGACTTCCCCTGACTACATCACCAACTTACATGGCTTGGATAAGGTCTCTTCCGGGAACTTCCCTTTTCCAGTGGGCACTAGCCCCATAGGATGCCTTGTCCTTTTCTCCGGACTTGTATTGTAGGCTTGTGTAACGTCTTTGAGCTGTTAACTGATGTATTAGGGATTTTATGGACATGTTTAATAATATTGATGATGAGATGTGATTGACATTGCTATGATTCCTATGATTGATGAGCCCATGGAGGGCATAGCTTTTGATGTGCAGGACCATGCTTGACAGACAGGTATCTTTTTGGACCGGTACACATGGGGAGATGATCAGTTCGGACCTCCATGGGGCTGAAGAGCCCATCAGGTGGATGCTGAGACCCCATCAGGGGGCAGAGACAGGACATAGATGGATCAGGGGCTTTGCACCAGAGAAGGAGAGGACGTTCCACCAGAGGCACTTTGGCAGAGCTTGACCTAGGGGGATTGACCCTCTTTCAGTGGAACGTTGGCCTTGGAAGGCCTGGGACGTCACCCTTGATGACCATGACGTTATCCAACCTATTAGACGTCTTGGGAGGCAGTCTGGGCAGTGTTGGCACGTGTGGCATGATGGAGGAGCCCAAGGAGGGCTAACGTTTTGCTCCAGGATGCCCCATTTGCCTTAAAAGGGGCTAACGTCTCCTTTGGAGGGGCTTCATGTCTCTTTTCATCTTGATTAGGGTTTTAAATTTGACATTTTAATGTAAAATAGTATGATTTTAGTATTTTGGCCTTGTCGGCCTTTTCCATGACCTAAAATGTAAAATTAGGTCATGGTATGGTATAAATGAAGGATTTTCACCTTCATTTTGGGAGGACCTTACTCACTCCATAAGGAGGTCTGAAATTTGTGCCCTCTCTTGGGTTATTGGCTGATTTAGTGATGCGCACTTGTTGAAGGAGGATCTTTTTGGCATGTTTTGGCATTTCTCTTAATGGAAGGTGTTACAACTAGGGTGTGCAATGCTATTTCTTGGTGATATGTAAGTATTCTTTTGCAAAACTTCTTGAATGAATGGTTGTAGTTTCATTTCTTGCATATATTTATAATTTTGCGAATAAAACCCTAGGTGACAAGCACACAAGTAGGTCCTTGTCTCATGTCCCCATTAAGGAAATTTTCAGCCATTGATTGCGAAAGAGAGAGCCTGGCCGTAGCTACACCCTCATTTTCTCTTCATTTATTGCTAGCCGTACTATCTATAAGATAAGAAGAAAGAGACGCCTTAAGACTAGGTCTACTACACTCTGGGCCGATTTTTCTAGGGTTCGCTGAAAGAGCCTTGCTGTAGCAACACTCTGCTTTATCAAACCTTCTTGTCTTGGTTTTATGCCTTATTTTCAACGAGCCGTGATTGCCACCGAGTTAAGGAAGGAGGAGAGAGCACCAAGGCCTAGTTCTCCTACACCAAGGTGAGCCTCTCTCCCCTAGGGTTTTCACTTTGAGGCCTTGCCTTAGCAACACCTCAAAGCTTCTCCCTCTAGTCCTTAGCCGTTTTGACTTTTGCCTCCTTTAGCTCTTGCGTCCTTCATTATTTGACTCCATTAAATCTAAGGCACTGATCCTAAAAGACCTCATGTGTTGAAGTGAATTTAATCAAAACTACTCTTAATACATTGAATCAAACCCTAACTTCACTAACCCTAGATTATAAACTAACCCTATTGACTAAGTGTTGCTGTCATCTCTTGATATTAACACCTTTGTGTAGCTAAACGTTTTCTTTAGAAGCAAATGAATGATGATTAAAGGCATAAATTGAATGAAGTGTTGACTTATTGCATTGAATGCCACATTATTCTAGCATTTATTGAAGAAGTGATATTATTTTCATTGCCATTTTATAAACATTGACTTCGTCAATATTTATTGTCAAATTGCTTATATGTTTATCAGATAGTCATTGGTTTATATGAAGTACTAACCCATTGAGCTAGCTTGCACATATCAGTTTGTTGTTGCTTTGTCTCAGGCAGGTATATCTCTTTGGGGGGTTTTACTTTATTATTTGGCCTTTGGCCGAACTATCTGCTCTGTGGTGACTTGTGAGGGGGGAATAACTACTTTATCCTGTAATCCTTTGCCTTTTCAAAACCCCAGGTCACCGAGGACGTCTCCCCTGGGCCTTACCACCCTAAATAGAAAGAACCATCCCATTGTGGTGACATTGGGTGGGATTGGTTCCTATTATGCCAGTTTGACCTTCAAAACTCAAGCCTTTTATCCTTGCTACAAACTGTGCGATAACAGTGACTACCATGATGAAGAAAAAGATGTATCTCTGAAGCAACCTCCACCAATATTACAACCTTTGGAAGGCTATGTTATCGCACAGTTTGTAGTTAAGATAAAATACGGATGAAAGGAGGGAAAACAGGTGTAACTGAGATTATCCCACCACTGTCACCTCAATGGGATAAGTCTTTCTATTTAGGGAGGTAAGGCCTAGGGGAGACGTCCCCGGTGACCTGGGGTTTTGAGAAGGCAAAGGCTTATGGCTAAGTAATATTATTCCCCCTCACAAGTCACCAACGATTAGAAAGTCCGGCTTAATAGCCAATAAAGATAAAAGATAGCCGGAAATAGTAACCAAGAAGTGTACCTGCTCGAGACAAAGCAACAAAGAAACTATGCATATGCAAGATCACTTGCTTGATTAGTACTTCATATAATTATGGACTTCTGATATAAAGCAATTGATAAACAATATTATTGATGAAGCAAATCAAAGTTGTGCAATGGCAATGTTTACGATATATCACTTCATAATAAATGCTAATGGCAATCAATGTAACAATATCAACAATGCCTTAGCTAATCATTCAATTGCTTTTAAAGATATAAATGCTGCAATGTATAAAGATAACTCATGCAGATAATGGCAGTAACAAGGTTAGTAGATATTAGTCTAAGCTAGGGTTAGAAGAGTTAGTAGTCGTTCAAGGTATTGGATGTTTGTATGATCAAGGTGCTCAACACATGAAGTCTTAGATCAGTGCTTTATCAGGGAAAATGGAGTCAAAAGGGGCTACAAATGTTGAAAGGCTGTGATGATAATGATAGGGCTAGAGACAAGAGGTTTTGATGTTGAAGTGTTGCTAAAGCAAGGCTTCAACAAATCAAACCCTAGGGGAGACGACTCACTAAAGTGTAGATGATCTAGGCCTCAGTGTGTCTTCCTCCTCTAGCTCAACAGACAAATTTAAACGACTAGCTTGAGTAAGAAATGTTATGGCTGAAGAAAAGAGGGTTAAATGCTGAGGTGTTGTTAAAGCAAGGCCTCAACAATGAAACCTGTTGACTGCCTCTCCAACTAGGGGGTCAACTCCATGTGCCATGAAGAGATGCATCTTCAGATGCTCATTTGTTGAAGATTTTGGTTCTACTGGGCAGATATGCCTCCAACACTTCTTTTTGTAACTGAAATTTCCGCACCCTTGCGTGGGTCAATAATGTAATAGGTCTGCATGAGTCATAGCTAGCTCAGTTACCTTGGGATCGGTCCATTGGGAGAGTTCCTTTCACTGAGGGTTTTTTATCCTCAGGTTATCAATTGGGCTTTTTAGCCTTATTGATTTCCCTTGAGTTTTTCCCTCACACTTGCAATAATTCCTCCAAAGTGGTGAAGGGCGTTCTAATGGGCTTATCTCCTGGTAACTATTGTTAGGAAATGATGTAAATGACCATGCAAGACATCTTAGAAAGTTTCGCGGAATTCCCTTGAGTCTAGATTAGTTTTTTTTTAATTAATTAATTTTTTATTAAATTTCCCTAAGTTTGGAGGTTTAATTATTTAATTAATTAATTATTTTTGAGCAAAAATTGTAAAAACTAGGTCCTGAGACTTTTGATAGGGGTATTTGTGCTCAAAAGAAATGGAATGAGACCCCCTACACCCATGGACCAAGTTTCAGCTCAGTCGGACAACTTCTGCTATGGGTTTGTCCACCCAGAGTGTTAGTCAGTCAAAAACAACAATTTTAATTGCTAAGTCCAAACATGGCAAAAATGTAATTTTTGTAATAATGAGTTTAAAGGGTGATGTATTGATGGATAAAGGTGAGAGGGAATTTTCCTAACCTTTTCCAACCCTCACATCACTCCCTCACCTAGCCATTAAGCAAAAACGTCACTTTGCCTAGAGTGGTGTGCCTCCCTTCTAGAAAGTCTCCAAAAAGTGAAAAAATAATGAAAAAATTAAGGGGAGACTTATTATATCCCTTGGCACGTTTTTCCTAGCCTCCCACTTACCTTTTTGCTTGATCCCAACACTCTCTCACTTATCCACATCCTTGATCCATGTGATCAAACCCTAGATGGTGCACCCTACCCTTGGGATTCTAGCTTGTGCTTGGTGGTGGACACTTGGCATTGATTCAAGAGGGGTGAGTTTGCCTCTCCAAGTATAAATAGAACCTCTCTCACCCTCATTTCTTTACCATATCTTGCGCTATTGTTATGCTACTTGATTTTCCTCTCTCTCTCTCTCTCTCTCTCTCTCTCTCTCTCTCTCTTTCTTGTTCCATCTTTCTTCCATTCTTTGGCTCTTAGGGTTTTGGAGCAAGTATTTCTCCAAGATCCCTTTCTTGAGTAATATAAAGGGGAAACTTTGGAGGATCATTGGAAGAGCAACAAGTATTTTTGTTCTTGCTACATGTGAGGTAAACTTGTATGTGTTTGATTTGATTTATGCATAGCCTAGATCTTGGGTAAAGTATTTTATTTGAGTAGATCTAACAACGAGTATTCTTGTAGATCTATATATGTGAGTTGCTAGATAGGGTGCAAGTATTTCATCTTATTAGCACATTCAACCATATTATCTTGGTATGCATAGATCTTGCTAAGTTTTTGCAGGTTTGGCCTCAATGGTTTTATTGGGAATGCTCCAAGGAAGAGTCCTCTCTTAAAGCACACATAAGCTCCTCTTTTCTCTATCTTCTTTTATCATTCTTTCTTGCTATCCTTTCATATATATATTTCAGCTAGCTTAACATCTTAAAATGGTCATCTAAATCTACTTTCTTCATAAAATTTTCTATGTGAAAAATTTCTACCAAAAATATAAATTTTTCTTCATCTTTGCTTGTTGTGTGTAGCAGCAAGTATACCTTGCTGATTTTTGCAGGTTCAGATTTGGTTGAGAGGGTTATGCTACCCCAAAAACGTCCACACAACACTCCAAGACCCTTCTCTTCAAGTGGGTAACATTCTCAACCTTTCTCTTCACTTCTTCTAGCTTCTTGGGAATACTTTCTTTCACTTCTTGCTGATTTTTAGTTGCTCATAGTGTGGGAGAAGGATTGGTACGGCCTACCTCCCACGCATGAGCCTAGGATTAGCTTATTTCAAGTTCTTCCATTTCTAAAGTTACTCTCCTAAGCTAGGACGTGGGGTTTGTGAGCTTGCTTGCCTTGCTTGCTTCTTCTCTCTTGCTTGCTTCTCTTTCTTGCTTCTCTCTCTTTCCTTCCAAGTTACTTTTAACTCTAATAATTACCTACACTTTGGGAGAGGAATACCCCAAATTGTGAGGCTAGGGTTTTAAATATGCTTTTGATCTATTTATGCTTTAATGGTTAAAATCATTTAGATCTAGATCTCTCACACATTTAAGCTTAAGCCCTTGGGGCATAATCAATTTACTTAGATCTATTTGCATGTTATAATCTCTTTTAAGATCTATTTTGTTGCATGCTCTAATCCAACACACATTGAATGGTTAATACTTTGATGGTTTAGTAAATGGTTTTGCTTTTCATGTTATAACACCTTAAGGCCATTTCCCACCACACTTAAGTGAATGTGTTGTTGATAAGTTGATAGTGTAGGCATACATCTAAATCTCTCAAGCTTTCTTTCATACTTAATGCTTTTCTCTTAATGCTATAACAAACATAAGATAAGTGATGAATAACTTGAGCTTCTTCTCTTTGGCAAGTTGTCCTTGCCCTTGTGTTTTAGAATACTTGCATGACAAACTACTCATGTTAATGATCTAATGCATGGTGATAAACTAAATCGTTATTGAGCTCTCTTTAAGTGCTTTATATGTGTTAATGCTCTCCACTCTTATGCTTAAATAAAACACTTTCTAAGCTTATAAAAGTTTCCGTTTTGGTCTAAAATCACCAATTTTAATCATCTCAAAATCATTAAAACACTTCAAAATACACCTAAAAGTCTAACCAATTGATATACATGCTTAATAGACTTAATAGGGTACTTTAAACCACTATCTTCACCATCTAAAACGGGGATTGAGGAGGGCAACGAAAGGTGATAGGCCGGGGACGGTCTCATGGCGCGAAGGAGCGTCCCTTCTATAAAAACTCAATTCTTAGGGCTGACTTGCGAAGCTAGGGTAGGCCTCGTTGCCTCACTTCTTGAGCATCCAACAACTATTTGGCAATCAGGGGAGCAGGTTTTTGGTGAAACATCTAATAAGGGTAATAAAATATTTTCAATCTTAAAAACCCTTAACTCACTAAGTAATTAAACCTTGGGCTTAATACTTGTAATTCAATCTTTCATCTAATAATACCTTGTGTGTTAAATAACTAAGTGTTGAGTATCATAATCATTGTGGAATACTTGTGCCTTAACTTTTAAATCTTCTAAGTTTTCCTTTGACTTGTGAATGTTGATGTTGCCATTGAGGAGCAATCCAATAGAGTAAGTGCTATTGGGGCATGTTTAGGCCTAATGTGTTGATGATGCTTATGCCTTGATCTTCTTTAAATCCTGCACATTGAAATAACGTGATTATCTTGTTGTATTGTATCATTGTATCTCTAACATTCTTTGTTGTAAGTATTGGTATATTTATTCTTTTGTAAGTAACTTGTAATTCTATTTGTAACGAAACACCCTTACATTTAGTTGACCCCTTGCCCAACCTTAGGCACTAGTCTTAGTTGACTTAGGGAAAGGGATTGCTTAACATACTAACCCTTGCATCTTGCATTGCTGCCTTAGCATCATAGGTTAGACTCCCCCCAAAACTTTAACAAATTAAAATCAACTCCTAGAACTCAAACTCTGAATCTTATCTAGAAACTAGGGTCTACCCCCCTTGGCTTCCCTGGGAGTGAGCCTAGACGGAAGAGGTTCCGGTCAAAGTGACAGCGTGGGCTGTGAACCTAGGCATTGTGCCTCCAAGGACACACTAAGTGAGCCGGACTTAGCTCACGTTTGCAAGTGTGTATTAGGACGACAACAAAACCCTAGGGGAGAAAGGCTCACTAGGGTGTAGAAACGCTAGGCCTTAGTGCTTTCTCTTCCTTCTTCAGCTCATTGACAAAAAACGGCTAGCTTGAGTGATAGATGCTATGGCTAAGGACAAGAGAGTTTGATGATGAAGTGTTGCTATGGCAAGGCTTCATCAATCAAACCCTAGGGAAAACGACTCACTAAGGTGTAGAAACCCTAGGCCTTAGTGCGTTTTCTCCTTCCTTATCTCAACAACAAGTAAAATACGGCTAGGCTAGAAGAGTAGGGATAGAGTGTTGCTATGGCAAGGTGCTATCTTACTTCAACAAATCAAAAGGCTCTAAATCTTGGTAGAGACATGAGACAAGGACCTTAGCATGTGCTTGTCACCTAGGGTTTTAATTCAACAAATCATAATAACAAAATGCAAGTAAATAGTACCATAACCATTCAATCAAGAAGTGTTGCAGAAATTCACTTACATTAACCAAGAATTCCAATAGCTAAACCCTAGTTGTAAACCTTCCACCAAGAAGAAATGCCAAAATAGCCAAGAAGTAGTTTCCTTCAACAAGTGCGCACCAATTTTCAGCCAAAAACTCTAAATGAGGGCGCAAATTTCAGACCTCACCAAGTGGTGAGTGAAAGATGATGAAAATATGAGAGTGAAAACCCTCAATATATACCATACCAATGACCTTAATTAAAAATTAGGTCATCAATAGGCTGATAAGGCCAAAATACACAATAATACTGTTTTACATTAAAATGTCATAAATTAAACCCTAATCAAGCAAAAGTAAGACGTCATGCCCCTTCTAGGGTGACGTTATCCCTTTCTAGGGCAAATGTAGCCTCCTGGAGCAAAACGTTAGCCCTCCTTGGGCTTCTCCAACTTGCAACACGTGCCAAACTGCCATGACTGTCTCCCAAAATGTCCATGAAGCTGGATGACGTCATGAGCCTCCTGGGTGACGTCCCGGGCCTTCCAAGGCCAACGTTCCAATGAAGAGGGCACAACCCCCCTAGGTAAGGCTCTGCCAGGGTGCCTCTGTGGAATGTCCTCCTCTTCTTCGGTGAAAACCCCTCTGTCCTGTCTCTGCCCCCTGCTGGGGTCTCAACATCCATCTGGTGGGCTCTTCAACCCCATGGAGGTTCGAACTAATCATCTCCCCATGTGTACCTGTCCATCGGGCATGATCCTGCGCATCAACAACTACGCCCTCCATGGGCTCATAAGTCACAGGGATCATAGCAATGTCAATCACATCTCATCATCAATATTATTAAACATGTGCATAAAACCCCTTTTACCCCTGTCAAGTGCTCAAAGACATTATACAAATCTGCAATACAAGTTTGGAGGAGGTGACAGGGCGTCCTATTGGGCTAGTGTCCACTGGAAAAGGGATGTTTCCGGAAGAGATTAAATCCAAGTCATGTAAATGGGTGAGGTGGATAAGGGATGTCCTGACAAGGGGTGCAGTGAAAGCAGGGAAATGTAGGGTTTACCTGTGGGTGCCTTTGTAGAAGGCGAGCTGCACCTGTCCTGGATGCAAATGTTTCCAAGCCCATTCATGCCTTTTATTCTTTATTCTTTATTTCTCTTTCTTCAAGAAGCTAATCAGGGGACACTGCCCCGGCATGGTGACCAGTGGTGGCAATGTTACCCACAAGCACTTTCACGGAAATGAGAAGGCTGGCTCGTGATGACACCCCCTTTCTCTTGGCCATGCAACCAAGAGCCACTACCCTGGCGTGGTAACCAACTGCTAGTAGTGTCATACCGCTAGGTGCCCATGGACCTAATAGGCTGGCTCGTGATGAGACCCCCTATCCTCTGACTAGGTCTTGTTTTATTATTTTATGGGTCCCTCTTGTTTCTTGCTGAGAAGCCTTTTACTGCTTTCTTAGGGATCCCTGGGCGAAGCATCTCGAGGTTTTATTTTTAGGCTTTTATCTTTTGCCAACTTACTTTTACCTTCTGGGCCTTTAGCCCCTTCTTCCCACAAGGCAAGGTGCAACCCTTAAGTGATTGGTCAACCCAATGCCCAGACCAATGTAGTGGGATGGATGAGCGGGAAGTAAGATGGAAAGTGGTAAGTATGATGGGAGCAGGCGATGAATTTTTAGAAACCCCCCAGTGGCAACTCAAAACCTATGGGCACAAGCTTGCTAGGGCATCTTGTCATTCCCCCAGACATGGTCAAGTGGATAAGTATAAGATCCAAGCATTCATTAGAAACAAAAGGAATTAAATGCACATATTCAAAGGTTTTGAGGATCAGAGTGACACATACCATGATACCCGGACTCATTACCTCATGGAGCAAGAACCATCTCTGATACAGGACCAAGCCGAAGGTGATGGATGCTGCTGTTGTTGACAAAGTGGAGGCGCTGAAAGGGAGAAAAGATGGGCCCTCCAGGGCCATGCTCAAGTCGATCTGGCTCTCGGTACTCCATGTCTAGGACCCGTGGGCCTCGAGACATAATCTCCTAGTTATCCCTAAAAGTAGGGGATAATAGGCTACAATGACCCCATCAATCTGCACAATACCATTTACCACTCATGTCAATATGAGGGGTAACAACTGTCTCCTACTTGGGGACATGTACTCTTAGGAGAACACTGCATGAGAACCCCAAAATCTCTAGTTGTATCGGTGAAAAAATGCTCCAAGCAAGAATAATACAACTATGTGGTAGGATGGTCTATGTCTCATCCCTACCATAGCAAGTGATTTTACAAAATTGGCTCTACAAGAGAGAAGGGCATAAGCCAACAATGGCATACATGAAAAATACTCATAATAGAGAGCTTATTCCTCTATTCTAATGCTTTTCAAAAGTTGATATTTCCTACACCTATTCTACTTAGCATATACAATGAAGATGCTAGGTATAGTCATAGAGCCAATGGAGCCATGCGCTCATTACATCAATAGTACATTGTTTTCCTTTATCTTTGGTCATAGATCAAAATAATGAAATGCTCTTGACTAAGTACAAATGAGCTGAAATACAAGCTAGTATGGCTACAATAAGGACTTACATCATGGGCATGGTAGTCAATATAAAGATCCTCAAAAGAGTGGCTCAATCTAGTACATGTCATATCAATCCATTGTTGAAGAGGGCTGATATAAGGGTTGAAAAATGCATGTGGCAGCCCCTCAACAACCTCCAAATCATCATGTATATGCCTCTCCAAAAGCAAATCTGCATATAGAACATCAGTGACACCTTCAAGCAAATGAGGCATGGGTGGCTCCAGCAAATATGAAGTGATGATCTCAGACTCAAAGAGACATTTCTGTTTACATTCAAAGGCTTGAAGCTCATTTAAAGATGGATGGAAATTGCTTTTACAAATCTGAACTTGGAAAAATTGTTGTCCTAAGTAATTTCCAGCCCTAATCATATAATTTCCAGCCATACTTTTGCATGAAAATACATAGAAATCTGAAAGTATCGATGGCTGGAAATTTCCAGCACGTTTTACATTCTTAATATGAAAATTTTCTGAATTACATATGACAGCAGATGGCTGAAAATACTCTGAATGTTGACCGTCATAAATGTTGTTGAAGTGCTGAAACAAATCTGAATTGAATGAGGGAAAATAAGGCTGAAAATTGTTTGAACTAAGAATCAACTCATTCACCACATGGCTGTAAAATTTCTGAATATTCATGATCACAAACTTCCTCTACATGCTGCCCCAAATCTGCATTATATGGGTGGAAATGATCATGAACAATTCCTAAAATAAAGCTTACCAAACCTTGGTCTTCAAGAGTTGTTGTTTGATCACCATTGGAATCTTCTTCATGGGATGATCTTCAATGTCTTCATGCATGAGATCAAGAGGTGGCTCTTGATATTTTTTATATTCTTCAAGCTCTTGGACTTCGTGCATGGAGGCTTGGGATGTTTCCTCATTTTGTTGTAGGGTTGCCAAAGCATCTTCAAACTTTTACAAGTGAGGACCCCAACGTTTGAAGAAGACTTTTACAAAATCTGCAGAAAGTGAGATTCCCCTAGGACCACTACAGTATTTAACCCAAGGTCTTTGATCTCCCTTCAAGGAAGCCACAAATGATTTCATTAATACCTCATCATATACTACATTGATTTTGAAGCATATTCCAAGATTGCTATAACATGATGAATAGCGCTATGATCATCACCACTAAAAATTGGAAGGTCTTCCAAACACTCTGGAGAATAATAATTTGGATACCTTGGAATTTCCTTAACATTAAGCGCACTATCTATCTCATGAAATTCCCAAAGAGCCATTATTCTTTACAACTCTTTCAACATGAAATACCAAATCTGAAAAAATCTGCAAGATATACCTTCGTACTTGAATCTAAAAATGAGTGGAGTCGCCCATGGTGAGTTGTTCAAATTTTTACTTGCTTTCCTCACCTCCAAAATCAGCAAGCCTTCATAAGTGGAGTGGCAAAGATGAGAAGAAAATCTTCGATAAAAACCAAGATGTAGCTGATCTACAAGATCCGAGAGCGCCTAGTCTCATGTGTACCACATGGACTTAAGTTATAAACCCTAGTGACAAATTAGTGAGTAAAACTTAGGGAAAAAGTCCTCAATGAAGAATTAGAACAACAAAGTACTAATAGGCCAATACTAGGCATTCAACCTAAGGTTTAGGATTTTTAAATTTTAATTAAAATATTCTGAACCAGTTAGGTGTGTTCACACCGTAAAAAGTGAAAATATAAGAATTGAGGATTATTATAAGGTAAGGCTTGGGGATTTTAAGAAAATTATGTCTTGCACGTCCTAGGAGATGGAATGAAGTGGAATGTATTTGTTAATGTGGATTTTTCCTAGGGAAAAGGTAGAGATGTGATACACAATTCACCTAGGCAAGGTGCTGAAATGTAAGGGTGAAGTGGGTTTCACCAAGGCAAAAAGTGATAATAGGTTGTGACAAAGAAATTGCCTCGGTGAAATGATGAGATGTGGTGATGCATAAGTGAAACTAAGTAAACTAGACAAGTACACTACCATACTAGAGTACATGAACACAAGGTGAAAGTGACTAGAACATGAATATGCGACCACCACGATGAAGAAAAATATGTACCTCTGAAGCAACTTCCACCAATATCCCAACCTTTCGAAGGCTAGAATCATCACATCAATGTGCATAAGACCATTTACCACTAATGTCAATATGAGTTATATGCTGAACTCTCCTATGAATTCTCACCTCTTTACTCCTCACCAAACTCTCGAGGTGAACAAGTGAACAAGTGAACAATTGAGCTCTCCTTTGCCCTATGCGCCCTCCTTAAGGATGCGTGAAGAAACCTAATAAATGGGTGAATGAGATCATCTCATCTCATCCCAAGTCAATGGTTGAGATCATCTCAAGTAAATCTCAACTCAAAACCCACTTTACTTAAGTTTCCATAGTTTCACTTTATGTCCCTTAATTCACCCACAAAGTGAATTAATTGTCATTTTAGGCTAAAATGACCAAATTTCACTTTTGACTTAAATCTCCTAAGTCAAAGTGAAATTAGACATAAGGTACATGGTACATGGTACAAAGTACTTCCCACATGTGTTTAGAAGCTCACAAACACAAGGGGACCACTTTCTAAGGTGCCCAAATCTCAATAGTCCCCTTGTGTTTGTGAGTCTCTAAACACAAAGAGGGAAAGTTTAACCCTTATGCTTGTACTTTATGTTATAATTTCACTTTGACTTTATTCACTTAAGTCTAAAGTGACTTTATTCACTTAAGTCATAAAGTGACATTAATTTCACTTAAGTGTGAATTAATGAACATAAAGTAAACTATGGAAACTTAAGTGAGTTTATGAGACCTAATCTCATCCATTCATTTTGGAGAAAGGCTTAGATCTAATCTGGGCCCTTGGTTTTCTAGGCTAGCCTTAAGATTAGACTAAAGGAGGCAAAGGAGGGAAAAGGAGGCTCATTTTTCTCTCTTGAGATTGGAGTGAGGGAGACGAAGAGAGGAAGTGAGGGTTTGGAGAGAAAGGGGGCACACCATTGAAGGAAGAGCATGGAAGGTGCACACTAAGGCATGGTTGGCGCATACTAGTTGGCTTGGAGTGCTATTTTAGTTGGGAGTTTTTGTAGAAGCAAGGGGCACACTTAGAGACAAGGGCGCTAGCTTTCATGTGTGTGGCAACCAAGAGGGGGTGCAAGTCATCATCTAGCAGGCACAAGTTCAAGGGACTCAATTTCAAGCTTGAGAAGAAGCTTGTAATTGTATCAAGTTCCTAGTGTATTTACGTGTTGTAGAGTTTACTTTCAGATCTCCATATAGATCTATCTCTTGTATTGGTTTTTCCCCATGGGGGATTTTCGAGGGTCATGTTGACCAAAAACACTTGTGTTCATTTGTCATGGTTTGCTTAGTACTTTAAGCTTTGGAGTCGTTAAAGATTCTAGAGGTGTATTTGATGCTTAATGCATGTTAAAGAAGGCCAACTTGGACAGTGTTATCGCACAGTTTGTAGACACAAGAAAGGCTAAGGAGTAGTAGGTCAAACTGACGAAACAGGAACCTTCCCCACCCAATGTCACCACAATGGGGAGGTTCTTTCTATTTAGGGAGGCTAGGCCCAAGGGAGACGTCCCCGGTAACCTGGGGTTTTGAAAGGGCAAAGGCTAACAACACAAAGACGAAGTTCCCCTTCACAGATTACCGCCAATTAGATAGTCCCGGCTAAACAACCAATAATAGAGTATAACCAAAGAAAAGAAGAGCACCTGCTTGAGACAACACAACAAGGAAATTAATCCGTGCAATCTTGGTTAATACCTCATATAAATCAGTGACTATCTTATATTCAATATGAGCAATTTGAAAGTAAATGTTGACGAAGTCAATGTTTACAAGATAGCAATGGCATTAATATCACTTCATCCATAAATATTTGAATGAAACGACATTCAATATAACAAATAACTTCTTAACTCACTTAATGCCTTCAACTACAATTCAATTACTCAAAAGTCAAAATGTTGTTGCAATAAAGATGAAATATTCAATGATGACGTCAACAACTTAGGGTTAGTAAGTTGGTCTAGGCTAGGGTTAGTGTAGTTAGGGTTTCAATTTCAAGAGGTTTGAGAGTGTTTGAATCCAATTCTACTTCAACGCTGGAGGTCTTAGATCAGTGCCTTAGGGTTAATGGAGTCATAGGTGAAGAACGCAAAAGTTGAAGGAGATGAAATTTTAAAGGACCAGAGGGATAAGTTTTGAAGTGTTGCTAAAGCAGGGCTCCAAAATCATAACCTTAGGGGAGAGAGGCTCACTTCGGTGTTGCTAAAGCAAGGCCTCGTGCTCTTTCCTCCTTCCCGACAAACAACTAGCTCAATGAAAAACAAAGTCAAGACAAGAGGGTTTAAAGAGGGAGAGTGTTGCTAAGGCAAGGCTCTTTCATCAAACCCTAAAAGAAAATGGCCCTAGGTGTAGATAACCTAGGCCTGGGACGTCCTCTTCCTCTTGAAGTCAAAAGGTACGGCTAGCTTAAGGGAAGAAGAAAAAGGAGTGTAGCTATGGCTAGGCTCTCTTCTTCTTCTTCAATGGCTAAAAGTTTTTCTATCAGGGGACATGAGACAACGACCTACTTGTGTGTTTGTCCCCTAGGGTTTTGATTCAACAATATTTATAAATAGATGCAAGAAATTAAACTACAACCATTCAATCAAGAAGTTTTGCAGAAAAATACTTACAAATCATCAAGAAAATAATCATGCAAACCCTAGTTGTAACACCATCCTTCAAGAAAAACACCATAGAATGCTAAAATCTCTTCCTTCAACAAGTGCGCCTTCCTCAAATCAGCCAATAACCCAAATGGGGTGCAAATTTCAGACCTCACCAAGTGGTGAGTGGAAGATGATAATAAAATGAGAGTCCAAACCCTCAATATATAGTGTATCAATGACCTAATTTTACTTTTTAGGTCATAAAAAGGCCGACAAAGCCATAATGTCAAAATCATACTGCTTTTACGTTAAATTCTAAGTAAAAAGCCCTGATCAAGTCAAAATGAGAGTAAAAGCCCCTCCAAGGGAGGTGCTAGCCCTTTCTAGCGCAAATGAGACACCAAGGAGCAAAACGTTATGCCCCCAGGGGCTTCTCCAACATGCCACACGTGCCACTGTTGCCCAGTCTGTCTCCAAAAGCATCCATGAAGCTGGATGACGTCATGGTGAAGATGGAGACGTCCCAAGCCTTCCAAGGCTGGCGTTCCACTGAAAAGGGGTCATTCCCCCCAGGTCTAGTCCTGTTGGAGTGCCTCTGATGGAAAGTCCTCTTCCTCTCTGGTGCAAAATCCCTGATCCATCTCCATCCCGTCTCTACCCCCTGATGGGGTCTCAACATCCATCTGGTGTGCTCTTCAGCTCCCATGGAGGTCTGAACTGGTCATCTGCCCATGTGTACCGGTCCAAATGGTACCTGTCCGTCGGGCATGGTTCTGCACATCAAAAGCTACGCCCTCCATGGGCTCATCAGTCACCGGGATCATAGCAATGTTAATCACATCTCATCATCAATATTATT
>CBVK0100413389.1:0-19735 GCA_900067695.1 Picea abies
ATATATATATATATATATATATATATTCCAATGAATTCTATGTATAAGATAAAGGAGTTGCACAATAAAAGTAAAGACACCTTTATAGGGAAGAAATTCATTATTGCATTATATTAAATGAAAGTGGAGAATACAACCCATGCCCTGATGTTGCAAGGTCCCTTGCAATGGCTCTTTGCTTCAACACACACACCTTTGCTCCAATGCCTTTGATGGATAAGATCCACAATCTAACTTAGAGAGTTAAATCAAAGCTATCTTCGGTATAATCTATATTAGAACTCTTCATGCATAAGAAATCCTTCAACTTTTCCATAATAGATCCCTCTTTATATAGGGTGAAAGAGGGATGGATGAGGAAATTAGGATGATCCCACTAAATAAAAGAAGCGAGTAAGATCCAAATCGATTAGAGGCCACCTCATCTTCTGGAAGATTCCTTTCTATAACCTTCGTGAATTTCGCTTTTCCTCTTTTTTAAGCATCATCACACCCTATGTATAGGCAACCTGTGATGACGTCGTAGTCCATCTTTGGTGAAGCATGTGACAATCAAGCATAGTCGTACCCCAAGCATAGAGCAGGGTGCGACGATATCCTTTGAAATAATTTTTAAGGAAGAAAATACAATCCACTTTTATCACGGAGAAAGTCTCTTTTAGTGTTTTCAGGGAACATGGAAGTGAGTCATGCACATATTGTCAGTTGATCACCGGGGTGACCAAAATAATGTGTAACAGAATGGCCCCCAAAGTATGAAGGTGGAACCTGTGACAGTTGAAATACTTTGCAGAATGTGTGTGTAGAAAACAAAGAGTGCATTGGTCAGGAACTTGCAAACAATCAAGCATCTGCATAATAATATACCATCTTTTGATGGAAATGACCCCCAAGGTACTCTAGTACAATCCAAATAATGTGAATGAATCATTTGAAGTCAAACACTCAATGGAATATTCCAATCATGGGTCAATAATGTGAACCCACTGTTGAAAGTGAAGAGACCTACCATTAAGGCATGTAGGCTCCAAGGTACTAAATGATTTCTAGGTCTTGTTCCTGGATAATGAGTTGAAGTCGACGGGAAAAGACTCATCATAGGAGGGAATTAATGTATCCCCCATAAATGACATGAAATATGTAACATATTTGAAGTATATCATAGTATGAATTTATTTAGAACCGACTCAAGGAAGGCCAACATGGCATAAAATTTAGAACTGCAGATGGTCGACTCGATAGAAGGATTTTTTAGGTTGTACTTCTCTTGAACATATGAACGACACAAAAATTGTCTTGGAAGAATTGACTCAAGGAGGACCCAACATATGGACTCATGGATGGTAAAATGAGAGACAAATGGATTTCCCAACCTAGATACAATGATGAAGGGGGGTGTCATGTTCAAGAGCGACTTACTGCCACTAACACAGATACAGATACACATTTCTTTCCTAATTTCCCCCCACCATTTATGTTGAGTAACTCTTTATTTTTACACAATATTTAGGAGGATAAAATATGCTTTTAATGTAAGGTCATTCCTCGGATGAGTCCCTCGGATTATTTTTAACGAACCCTAAGAAGGAGTGGTTCGGTCCCATATGGGCCTTTCGATGCTTGTTTTACGAGTCCAAAGAAATAAAACTCAGGTGTTTTTCATGTTTAAAGAGTCTAAAAAACACTTAAATAAAACTCCAAAATGTCCTTTTTCATAAGCTAGTATGACAAGACTAAAAAACAAATAATCTACTGCTCATCAAATGTTTTATTCAAACACTTTTACTAGTGTGAAAAGAAAAAGGTCGCTCATCTATCTTTTTGTGTTTAGGGAGCTTTAAAATAGATTAAAGGATACTCCATAGGGTTCATTTTTTGTATTACCAATACGAGTTCAAAAAATAGATAAAAGGTTACTCGATTGCATTCTCATGGTTTCACGAGCATGAGAAAGAATTAAGATTGTTCTCGGAGTTTTTCCTAAAAAACCCTAAAAGTATATGTACATAAGAAAAACACACAAAAATGACCAAAAAAGGAGGATCCATGTCAAACATCTCGTCCTTAGATCTTTCAATATGTAATAGAAACACTTTGCAAAGTTCATTAGACTTAGGGCATAGGTAAAATATTCAAAAAATAATTTAATTTGCAATAAAAATGGTAAAAGGTAATAAATTGGTCAAAATAACCCATTTACCATTTCATTTTGCAATTTCGCCCGAATAGTGCCCCAAACCCTCATTTTATTCCAAATTTCAAACGTCGATTCCAGAGCGCCTAGTGGACCATTTGGCGAACCGCTTCCATAAAAAAGGTAATCTCTTGCCTCTTTCTCTTTTCATGGTTTAAAAATTCATTTTTGAATGGTTTGTTTTTTAGTTAAGGTCATTTTTTGGGGGGTAATTGTGCTTTGAGATCATCGCAGGCTCACTCTATCGTGAACTGCGATGATCCCAAATTGCCACAGGGGACACATAACGAGGGTGCGATGATGTCATTTTGTGTAAAAGAAGACCCTTGCAACGACCGCAACTCAATTTTTGAAAAAAGAAAAAGAGTTAGGAAAACTTCCAAGTTTTGATTTTTGATGAATCTAATCATCCTTTGATGTTGTTTAGCAGGTTTTCCTCAGTCAAAATGCTCAATTGGAGGGAACTTGAGCATGAGGAAGAAGACTACTTTGTCGGGAATGACTTGAGCATTGTCATGGCACTCTGGGAGTGTGGTTTACTCAAATTCTTCAAATTTCAGCGCATGAGAGCCCAACTGAGGCTATTGGAGTATCTAGTCCACATGTGGGATGTCAATGAACAAGCCTTTCACATGGGTATTCATACACTCACCTTGGATATATATGAAATTTACTTTATGACGGGGTTATCTCGTCGAGGCTCTCGGGTATCACTCTCGGGAAGTAGGTGTGGAGAAAAACCCATGGACTATTACGTTGCACACCACTGTGTGCCAGGTATAGAAAAGCATAGTGGCAAGGTTTCCATTAGGGATGTTCGATATTTACCATTGAGAATTATCCTTTATACTATCACCCAGATTGCAGGGAGTGTATCTCCCCACATGGATTTACAAAGCCACTTTTAGTATGCTATAGAGTGTATGGAGCCCGGGGTCTTCAATTAGTGTGAGGGTCTATTGAAGAACATGAAGAAGCAACTAGAAAACTGTCGGAATGGTTGGTTGAAACAGTTTCTCTATGGATCCATTTTAGTATCCTTCTTCTTGGAGAGGGTCCTTGTCTTATGTCTACAGGTGGAGTGGGGCATACCTTCTCCAAAAGATCCACAAATGAGAATATGGGTGGATTTTATGGTTCGTCATGGTGGCATGCCTATCATCAAACATGATGAATATTTCTTCCAGTGGCTGAGAGATCAGCTAATCATGGTGGAGTACTATGCTTACACTGGGACGCACTTCCGTGGGGACCCTAACTTAGCTCTACCTGAGGGATATCAGTGGAGAGACATAGGTAATAATAAATTTTTCATTATATGATGTTTTTGGTATTTTAATTATAAAATGTTTTTGTCATTTATCCAAGACTAATCAAGTGCTCTCAATAATTTTGATATGGCACCTTATCATCCTCCAGGATCATCTCCCATTCAGAGGTGAGGAGATATAGTCATTGTGGTGGGTCGAGGAGTGGTTGTTTAATATCTCAAGGAGATCGAACATAAATTAGAGGTATTAACCATGAACATCCCTGATATCATGTTGGACGAACTACCTCGGCTCTACCAATGTCATACAGTTGGCATATCAACATCTATTGGTCGACTGATCCGTAGAGTGGCATGGGCATTCATTTGTTACAATGAGTAACATCCATGATGCTTAATTATATGAAGCCATGAGATTCACTATTTTGACATTTTGGTCATAGGACAAACACTTTTTGTAACTTTTGAGATATTAATAAAAGTTCCTATCGACTTACTTGTCTTTTTAAAATGTGTGTTTGGAAATATTAATGGTGCAAATGTCTTTCTAAAACATAATTAGTCAATGCATCTGTCAATGTGTTTAGACATCTAGGAATATGTTGATACTCAATATAATCAAAATGTCTTTCTAAGAGGCGAATTCTTAAGTATACCTGTAACAAAGTAGGACTTCGGATGGAATAAATGTTACTCAATTACAACACTACTAACTGTGAATCAAGTCATACAATAAGATGATGGATGCCAAATGAAATGGTGTCAGTTAATCACTCAATAACTTCACTATATTCTGCGATATTAATAGTTTCACGACCAAGGAAAACACCATGTAGACTGATCAACTCATCTATAGGTACATAGATTTCTCATGCAATAGACGCTAAGTTTTGAGTACTGCGACTAGCACCATTAGCAAAGCCGATATAGGGTATCGAAGACACCGACATATGGAAACCAAGCACAATGCAGGGTAAGCAGCTGAAAGGTGGAACAAAAATGAAAAAATCACACTAGAGTATGATACACTAAAAATACAAAGTACTCATGCAAAAATAGTTTAAGCATAGTACTTCTTCAAGTAAAGCCCATTTCTAGGTTCACTTAAAGGAATTCCATCATATTCTACCAGCTCATAACCCCCTTTCTCCAACACTCATTTAATGATATAAGGGCCACACCACATGGGATTGAACTTACGAACCCCTAATAAGTCACGATATTGTTCGTAAAGGAGAACCAAATCACCCTCAGAAAAAACACGTGGTTTGACATGTTTTTTGTATTCACATTTGACACGTTTATTCTGGGTTTCAATGACTAAGGCAGCATCACGACGAGTCTCGTCTAATTGCATCAAATATAAGAGACGTTCCTCTTCAACTGAGGTGTTAGGGAGAAGTTGGACAACTAGTTGCAAAGATGGGATTTCACATTGAATCGGCAGAATATCTTCAATACCATATACTAACTAGAAAGATGTGAACCTTGTGGAATATTTAACGAATGTTAGATAGGCCCATAATTTCGAGAAGAGCATTGTGTGCCATCTTGACTTGTGAATTCCTACCATCCGTTGAAGCATAGTAGTGAGAAATTTGTTTATTTCTTCAACCTGGCCATTGGCATGTGGATAGTAAGGTGTTGAGTTTTCATGTTGAAGACCCAACTTCTCGGTAAGTTCAGACATCATGAAGTTGTGAAAATGACTACCATGTTCAGTGACGATGGCTTGAGAGACACCAAATCTACTAAGGATATGATTGAATATGAACAATGTTTCATTTTTCTTGGTATTATCAAATGTAGGCATCGGCTCGGCCTATTTAGTGAAATAATCCATGCCTACGATAATGTATCCATGCCCCCCCCCGAGCAAGTGAGAGTTACATGTCATGAAGTCAATGCCCCATTTAGTGAATGGAAAAACGGAAACTACAGGGTATAGAGGAGAAGGATGATATCAGATCTTATTGTTATATGTTTTCAATCCTCAAACAATGAAGGCTAGAAGTAACTAGCTCATAAGATATTTTGGGCAGTGGCATACCCATACATATGACCGCCACATGCTCCAGAATGATAGTCATTTAAATCTTTCTCAACTTCATCATAGGTTAGGCATCGTCAAAATATGGAATCAATACCACGACGGTAAAGGGTATCACCAAGGATAATGTATTGACAAGCTTGATACCGAATACAACAACGATCTACACTAGAAAGATCGGGCCAGAAAGTTTGGTTTTGGAGATAAATGATAATGTCTCCATACCATATGTCGTCATAACTGATCAGAAAGAGAGACTCATCAGGAAAGGAATCCTCTTCCACAGTTTCTGTCTCAGTGGAGGGAAGGTCACATATCAACTTGGAAAAAATCAAATATTTCTTTGATTTGGCTCGTTCAAAATCCAAATCAAACTCCTAGAGAATCACTATCCATTTGGAGTATTTTCCCCACAAAAATTGTCAAGTAAGGATGTGTTGCATAGGGTTGCAATTGGAAATAACTGTGGTTTTGTTCAATAAGATATAATGAAGAAAATGTTGAACAACTTGAACAACTGCCAAGGCCAGTTTCTCCACATGGATATATTTGGTTTCAGTGGTCATGAGACTCCAACTCAAATAGTAGATAACATGTTCATCGTGTGAATCATCCTCTTGGACTAAAACCATAGATATGGTAGATTTTGAAGAAGATAACTATAAGAAATAATCTCGACTATAATTGGGAGGAAATAAGAGTGGTGTACCAGTTAAGGCAAGTTTCAAAGCTTCAAAGGATTTGTTGGCAGTGTCATCCCATACAAAATCGTGACCCTTCTTAAGAATTCGAGTAAAACCTTTCGTTAATTCAACATAATTGGGGATGAATCGACATAAAAAGTTTTCCTTCCCTTGCAAACTTTGGAGTTGGTGTAAGGTAGAAGGTGGAGGAAAATTGAGAATATATTCAACCTTCAGAGGGTCCACCCTAATCCCATGTGCAGAAATGATAAAACCAAGAATTCTACCGGAATCCACACAAAAAATGCATTTATATGGATTCAATCATATGCGATAATAGCAAAAACATAGGAAAATGGCTCGTAAGTGTGTCGAGTGATCTTGGTGACGCATGGAATGCATCGGTAAATCATCTAGGTAAGGTTGTACAATCTGCTTAATATCATGAAAAGCGTAAGACATAGTGCATTGAAAATTCACACCAACATTCTTGAGACCAAAAGGGATTTTATGGTATGCGAAGGTTCCCCAACGACAAATAAAAGCAGTCTTTTGTTGATCCACAAATAAAATATTGATTTGATTATAGTCAGAGAAACCATCCATCAAAGAGAAGATTTCACTCTCGGCACAATCGTCAACGATCTGGTCAATGAAAGGGGTTGGATAATTATCTTTGGGACAATCCTTGTTGATATCCCTATAATCTACACAAACACAGATCGTGCCTTGTTTCTTCGTAACTGGAACAAGATTGGAAACCAAATCAGTCAAATCCACAGGATAGACAAAACTGACTTTAAAAAGTTTTTCAACTTCGATTTTAATAGTATCATCTTTGCGTGGATGTACTAGGAGAAGTCTCTGTCAAAGGTTTTAGCATCCAGTGAAGTCTTAATTTCATGTACAATAATATCTAGATCAATTCCATACATCTCTTCATAACGCCAGGTAAAAAAATCACAAAATTCTTGGAAAAGCACCTTGTAAATTCGGATCTCATCAACAGAACATGAGGCACCGATATGAAAATTTTCCATGATTCTGGGTTTAATAAACATATATAGAGGGATGGTGGGTGAAATATTTCACAGGTTCCCTTCATACAAAACATCATGTGTTGGTTCAGGAATAGGGGAAATAGAAACAACAGTAGACAGATTCAAAATCCATTGGTAACTCTCTATGGTCTTGGGTTACAGGAAGAGGATAGAATGATGATGCCCATTGTCCCATGGGGTATATTCCATTGACATAACTGTCATGATAATCTCATCGATGTGAAATACCCCATGAAACAAATCCAGAGACGTATCTAAGAAAGAATGAGTAGAAGGAGTTGTCGATTAAATAGCTTGATAAGGAAATTCTACCAGACTTAAAGGCATTCGGTCATCATAACGAAGACATTCGTTAGATCTAGCTACTATACAAGGGTCATGAGACTCAGGCATTTCATCAACATTGGTTGATATCATGTTAATCGAAGCAAAAAAAGGAGGAATATTGGGTGGTGGAATGGGGAAAGTACCCATTAACGATGAATCCTTTAGAAGACCCACACTGTCTTTCTCATAATCAGGAGGTATTTTCACAATGAAAGGTACATTAATAGTACATGAATCGGAATTAAAGAAGGCGAGTTGATCAACAGTAACAAATTTTCCTTGGTGATGGAAACATATCACATGAAAAAGAGTAGAAACAAGTGCACACATAGAATCAATACAACTACGGCCAAGTACAAGGTTGTAATCGAGAGGTGCATCAAACACCTCAACCTCAATGGTAACCGTTTTTCCTTCTAAGGTAATAGATAACAAAGGAAGAACACCATAAGTTTTAAACCCTATACCATTAAAGGCTTTTAGAGTATTGTGTGACTTGGTAAGGGAAGCAGATCCAATGGCTTTCCAACAAGTGACGGACATGACACAAGTTGAGGATCCTTCATCAATAATGGTTCGACAAATATTCTTATTTTCCACAATGACTTGTATTTGAAACACTAATTGAAGAGGGAGCCTTGGAATATGATTTTCCAAGTCAAATATTATCAAGTTCGTATTGGTAGGATCAATTCCACCAATAGCCTTTAATAGTGCCTTTTGTTGTGTAGGACAACTTTGAAGGACTTCGAGAGACAACATCGCATAAGGTGCATGTGCAGTATATTCTACAATACTGTAGTTTTGAGCATCATGTGCATGAGGATTAAATGTCAATTTATGAACAACTCCCTTAGGAGGAGGATGAAGAACTGTATGAAGACTCGGTCATTGGATATGAAGAGGACTGTTGGGAGGTGAATTTGATGGAGGAGGTTGAACCAATGGAGGTGGTGAATCATCAACTTTCTCTTTCGAAGGAGAATAATCTTTGGATCAAGTAGCAAATGCAACTTCTTTCTTGTTGTAGTCACCAGTACACATAAGTACATAATATGTGGTAGAGGGAGAATGTTGGCCATTAATGACCAATTGGGCATGTTATTGAGAAGGACAAGGTTGTGACAGAATGATGGGTGTAGGAGGTGTCTCGGTCCCTTGCAGGAACTTAGTAACCTCAACACGTCCTGGACAATATTTCATATAATGATCCTCACCACAGATAAGACAAGGATAATGAGGTTTTCACTTTTATTTTTCATCAGCAGGCTGAGTCTTGGGTTTATCGGATTGTTTATTATTATTTTTATTCTCCTTATTCTTACCCTTCCCTTTCTTTTTATTTTTATTTTTACCAGTAGGCGTAGATTGAACCAATTTAACCTCAGAGGTTTTACCGAGAGGATGGGTCAGAGGATGAGTATTTTGTACATTAGCATATGTAGATTTGGATTTGGAATGACTGGCTTGTTTAGACCGAGTCTCAGCGTGAAAATTTCAAATCATGCCATCAGCAACATGAGAATATACTGGAGGTGTTAGGTTTGGATTTGTAGACAAGACAGGAGCATCAGGGATCAATTCATATAGTGTGCCCTCTTGTGAATAAATGAGATCTAAGTATTGAGCACGACTAATCGCCTGCTCTTTAGTGACAACACCACCCATGGTGACATCATGGGATACAGGACCGATGAATGACTTGGTAAACCACTCAGCCAATAGTTGATCAGGAAGGGGAACTTTGATTAAGCTTCTTGTCCTCCTCCACTCGTGAATATGATCGGAAATATGAGTAGAAGAGGATTGTTTAAATGAACTCAAAATTTTAGTTCATGTCTCATATTGTATCGGTAACTGGTAATGTGTTAAGAAATCCATAGCTAAGGTGTTGAAATCATTGAAGAATCCTCGTGGCAATTTTATATACCATTTGTTTGTCGAACCCATAAGATTTCATTGGAAAAGACGTAATCTAATGGAGTCATCCATCAAGGATTTAGATGAACACCAGAGATGAAATATCATGACATGATTATTTGGGTCTTCTCCCGATCAACCATCAAACTTAGGAATGTTTGATGGTAACTTGGCAAGTATGACTAACCAATAAGGAGAATGCAAGATAGGATCATTCAAAATCCTAGATAAATTCGGTAAATCCAAAGTAGAAAGAAATGATAGTTGTCTATTCACTTGAGGAAACTGGTAATTTTGAGGAAGTAATGATGTAGGTATACCAGTAGGACCATAAGCAGTCTATACATAGTTAGAGGGTCCTATCAAATTCAGTGGTGGAGGGTTTTGATTCAAGTAGCCAACATGAGCTGGTTGATTGAGTAAGCTTCCTTGGAAAGGAGAATTATACTGAAAAGCTTGACCCCAGGTAGGATTCATAGAACTTGGATATGGTTTCCCAGGATTAGGGGGTACAAAAGAATTAACTTGAGGAGTTTTTCCCCCAGGTGGTTGTTGATTGCATTGGAAAGGAAAATTCCAAGGTTGAGACTATAATCTAGGGATATATTTCTTGTACATTGGGTTATGACCCCCAACTTGGGGTTTCCCCCCAACTTGAGGTTTCCCCCCAACTTGAGGTTGACCTCCAACAGGAATTTGAAAACCAGAAGAAACAGAATGACTTGTGCCTCCAACTTGATTGGAGATACTTGGACCAAGACGATTAGATCCTCTAGGTGGAGGCAGAGGAGGAATGCTAGGCCCTCCAGAGAGAACCTGGGTAGGTGTAGGAACAAAACTGCTAGCAAAATTATACCCAGGAGGAACAAAAAGATTAGGCCCTCTGGATGGACTCTGCGTAGGATTAGAAAGGAAAGTATTAAGAGAATTATACCCAAGGGGAAGTGATGGATTTCATCTAAACGGAAGTGTTGTTCCAATAGGATCTTGATTTATTACTGGACTTCAGGCAAAAATAGACGTAACTTGTGGGACCACGATAGAGCTAGTGAGTTGGAGGGGAAGAATTGTATGAGAACCAACCAACAGTTGGTCTGAAACTGTGACAACATTACTAGTTGTGCCAGTAAAATGATCTAAAGTTAATGTATAATCAGTGGAAGTCACAGGCATATGTGATTCCATAGGTTGATTAGGACTCATTCCTAGTTTATCGAAAATATCATGTCCCAAGGAGGTCCTCCAAAGAGAACAGACAAGGATTGAGATAAGATTAAAAATTCCAACAGTATGAAACGGAATTCTAAATGATTCACTCTAGAAGGTTGGATCGTGTACACCAAACTCTGTGTAAGGTCTTGTAGGTATTCTATCATAATCTTCAGCAACAATGTCTCCCAACGAGTTTTTTCAGAGAAAATGTGGATCTTGTATAACACTCAATAACAGATTTACAGGAAGTGTTGATTCTTCCAATGGATTAGAACTTCCAATCTCAGAGGCCACATTTTTATTAACTTCTCCTTTAAGAGAACCCTCTGGTGAGTTAGGAAGCAAAGGAACGTGTTCTTTCGGCCCTTCCATAGGTAACCCTTTCATCCTATGTGAACAATGAGGATCGATGTTGGACACACCAAATAAAGAATGAAATAAATCTATGTCCAACCAGAGAAACAAACAACACTCACTAATAAAATCTAGATATCAAACATGCAAACAAAGCTTCTTATTTCGAAGTCACTAGTTGGTGATAAAATCTAACGTCGTGAAATAAAGACAAGAAGGGGTTGGGATAAAGCGCGTGGAAAAGTTACGTTGACAACCTGATTAACGGACTTACACCCTGGTGCAAGCTCCCACACATAATCGTGGGTATACCCTTCAAGGAGCCTAAGTGATTTTGGCCAACGTCGATTCTAGGTACCGTGAAGACTTGCCCCTCCATAGTCACCTCGTGTAAATACTCTAAATAGATAGGCCACTAAGGTTACCAATTACAACAATGATTCCTGGGGAAGCAGTCGACAATCTGATCCACATGCAAGGGCAGGGTATCTAAGCCTGAAATCGACTCGATAAGGTCCCCATAGGATTTTATTATCAAGTGATCCCCAATAATACACACAATATCTACACTAAGACCATCAAAGTAGGGTGAGTAACTCTGTCAGCCCTAATGAGATCCCATGATTGACCCTTGTGTTAGAAGGGCTTCCCAGGACAAAATGTAGCAAGTGGGTTTAAACTCTCGCTATCACAAGATACTATTGTGTGTTTTGATGCTTTGGAGAGTTTGCCTCAAAACCTATTCCAAATCACTATCCAAGCTAATGTTGGTGTATAAAAGTTATAGAAAATAAAAGTTGCTAATAGATTTTACAATTACGCTAAATTTTAATGGTTGTTTCTTACTCAAAACGGGAAACGAAAATGAAGTTGATGATGTATTTGACCTTGACCCAATAAAATGAAAAAATAGATGATACGCAATTGTTTCATTCGATGAACTATAATTACCATAGGGAGAATATTTCTCTTTCCATAATACAAAAAGTTACAAAGAACAATTTCTCAATATTTGAATGATATGGATTCCAAATAATCAAAACTACTAAATCTTCCAATTTTCTCTTTTCAACAAATATTTTAATGCAAAAGATTTCTTACAAAGACTACTAAAAGAAGAATAAACTTCAGTCCTTTCCTTTTCAAATCAGAATAGAGACATAATCCAAAAAACAAAGAAAGGTCCAGGAAGATTAATGCATTCTCAACACTATTTCCCAAATCAAACTCATAATACAAGAAAAAAATGAAAAGATAAGAAAACAATTTGTTGAATGCAAACAAAAATTGTCTTCCAATCAACAATAATCCAAAACTAAAAAGAGATCAAGAACAACTTATCAATCAAGAACTAAGGAACAAAGCCTTGAGATTATACCCTTGCAATAAGAAGTAAGAACTGAAACTTACAAATCTTATGAAGAAGACTCTAAATTTTTGAAAATCAATCAAATTCAGGCTTAAAAGATGCAAACCAATCATTCACCAAGACTAAAAGTTCATCCCAAGTAGTAAAGACAAATATGGGCAAAGAAAAGGAAGTTGATTGTCACCCCAACAATTCCTGCAAGAATCATTACAGGCTGCAGAAGGGTATAGTGTGACGATGAAGAATCGTCGTAGGATGAAAGATAGACACAGTGCGATGTCATTTTTTTGGTTCTCATAATCAAGGTGCGACGATGTCTGAATATAAGGAAAAATTGAAAAAATGACAAATTTTCTTAATAAACTTTCATAACCAGGGAGTCGATATGGATCACCCATAGACTCAAAGAATGAAATTAATCAAAAGAAGGCAGGCTAAAAGAAAATAAGAAGCAAAAAACCAAAAGAAGTCGTTCCCCAGTATGGTCTCCAATTTTTTTATCGGACAAATTGGTAAGTGCGGAAACAAACTAATCTCCCTAACTTCAACATGAAGCTAGAAAAAAAAAGGGAAAAATACAAACTTCACCTTAGACTTCATTGTCATATAAACTAGTTCAGAGAGGGACAAATGACATACGTTTTAAATGATGTTTGATCCTTGCTAGTGTCATCCTTGTCACTCCAAATATGGATTTGTGGGATGGTGAACCTTTTTAAGAAGCACAAACCGACAAAGAGAGAGAACAACGATATATATATTCAAATGAATTCTATGTATAAGATTGAGTTATACAATAAAAGTAAAGACACATTTATAGGGAAGAAATGTATTGTTGCATTATATTAAATGAAAGTGTAGAATACAACGCATGCCTTGATGTTTCAAGGTCCCTTCCAATGGCTCTTTTCTTCAACACACCCACCTTTGCTCCGGTGCCTTTGATGAAGAAGATCCACAATCTAACTTATTGAGTTGAAGCAAAGCTATCTCCGATATAATCTATAGAAGAATTCTTCATGCATAAGAAATCCTTCGTCTTTTCCATAAGATATGCCTCTTTATATAATGTGAAAGAGGGATGGATGAGGAAATTAGGATGATCCCACTAAATCAGAGAAGCGAGTAATATCCAAATTGATCGGAGGCCACCTCATCTTATAGAAGATTCCTTTCCATAACCTTCATGAATTTCACTTTTCCTCTTGTTTAAGCATCGTCGCACCCTATGTACAGGCATCCTACGACAACGTTGTAGTCCAAATTTGGTGTAGCATGTGATGATCAAGCATCGTCACACCCCAAGCATAGAGCAGGGTGCTATGATCTCCTTTGACGTAGTTTTTAAGGAAGAAAAGATAATCCACTTTTCGCATGGAGAAACTATCTTTTAGTGTTTTCAGGGAACATGGAAGTGATTCATGCACATATCGTCAGTTGATCACTGGGGTGACCAAAATAATTTGTAACAACCCATACCATACCTAAATTTGGAAAGTTTCATAGGGTCTTTGAGCACTTGTTTAATTTGAAAAGGTAGTTTTGATGCACATTTTTATGTGGATCTTATATTAAATGTGATTTTACTTGGCATGATACATTTTACTTGAGACCCTTGGAGGGTGTACTCATTTTTCTTTGTAGGACCTTGCTTGGTGGATGATTTGGAGGAACAATCCTAGCTTGGGCCTTCATTGGGGCAAGAAGCCCATAGGTTGGATGTCATGACCCACACCCTAGGATCAACTAGATGGTGATCATTTCCTTTGGAGGCATGAGGAGACACCTTGAAGAATGCAACCTAGCCCCCATTTTCCCAACGTTGACCTTGGAAGGTCAAAACGTCTCTCTCCAGGGCTTGGCGTTAGGATTTGGGTGTAGTATTTGATGACGGTGGTGATGACTTGATGGAAAAGAGACCCTAGCACATGAAGGGATGGCCTTTGGAGGCCAAACAAATTCCTCTCCAACTTCAATGACTTGTCAAAATTTTCAAAACATCACCCTATAAGGGAATGACATCATCTTTTTAGGGGTTTCTTTGTGTAAAAATCAAATTAAATTTGTAAACAGGAAAAACTAAGGGGTTCAGCCTCCTTGTTTTATGGTTTACCCTAATTTTATCTGGACAAACACTTTATTGAGGTCTTGAATAAATAAGAGACAAAATCATTTCATATATATCATAATTCTCTCACTTTAGAAATGGTACTTGGCTAAAAAATTCTCCCCTCTTGGGAAAAATTCATTTCTCACTCTTTGGTGCTATGCTTAATACTTGTCTAGTGGAGCTAGGTGGTGCACTATCTTGGTAGAGAATTATCTTGGTGGTGGAGAATTATCTTTTTATATGGTGATGAAATTATCTTGGTAGATAAGGGTTTATCTTGCATATCTCTTGGAATTGGTAAGAAATTTATGCATATTATTGGGTTTTCTTTCTTGTTTCAAGTTTGTTCTTGGATAAACCTCTTGGAGGAGTATAAGGGCATACACCCTCCACCAAGTTTATCATTGTTGTTAAATAATCTATTGCAAAGGTTGCTACGAGGATTAAAAGGGATTACACCCTCCTAGACAAGTTACCTTATTGGATCTACTTTCTCTAGGGAGTAAGAGGGATTACACCCCTAGAGAAGTAGTAGACCTAACTTTATAAAAGAAGACTCCATAACCCGTTGCCAAGGGACTAATTTAATTTTTCATTGGAAAAATAAAATCATCTGCATTGGTACACATGATTTTGAGAGATATTGAATTTGTTTAAGTTCTTAGTGTCACAAGGTTGCTTGAGACACTAAGGCATCTAGGTTGTCTTAGTAGTTCCCTGATTATAATAAATTAAATTCTATAGCCATTAGGGCTGCATTGAAACTCATTCAAAATTTTTCTTTAACTTGCTTTTCAACCGTTGAAATTTACTTGAAAGTTTCCATAATTAATATACTTGTTATCGTTCATATTTTGGGTGGTTTACTTATTATTTTTGGTGGTTATAATTTTCCTCTGTGGAAAATGTTTTCTACAACCATTTTCCTGTCATAATAATTTGTTGATAACATCATCTAACAACCCTCTATTTTCACTAAAGTCTTTATCTATTACACTTGAGTTAAATTAGTCATTGCTAGCTTAGGCTCTTGCATCATTTATGTGGATTTTGGTTATATATTTGTATCCATTGTTATCATTTACTTTCTTATATATACTCTTGTTTACTGCTATAATATATGACAAGAAGATACACCTGCTTGTATTTGCAGGTACACTCCAATTTTGCAACCTACCCCTACCAAAAATACTCTTACCCAAGCGATTTTTCCCTTATTACTTTGAACTATAGGGGTTCCACCTTCCATTATATCACTTTCCATCTCAATCCCCCTAGGGTCACAGGGATTCCCCCCTTGTGGTGATTTTCATCATCACTAAAGTGAGGGGAGTATATATATAAGGTGATAGTGGGTATATACTCTCACACTTGTCTCACATTCATAGATTGGGTCGGGATTTTCCCAACCTAGAATCTATGCAAAAAAAAAAATCATCGTTTTCGAGGAGGATTTGAATCCTCTTTCATTCCCTAAGGACACTTTGTAAAGATTTGATCCAAAATCCTTTACCCCTATATTTGTCGGTGACTCCACTTGAGGGAAGTTCCCTTTCATTTTCCCTCTTTAATGAGCTAAAGCTCATTTGGCGAATCCAGCACCCCAGAATTTGTCTTCCCCAAAGACCATTCCCCCTAGAAGATTCAAACCTTCCAAGGTTTATCGAAGCATTCCTCCACTTAAATAATATGTTGTCAAAACCCTTTTCCATGGTAATATCCCCTTTGAACCAATGGATTATACTTCAAAGAAAGACCTCTAGAATCCCTTGAACATGGGTTCCATTTCTATATATACCAATACCATGCCTAACGAAACTAACAAATGGTAGCCTAAGTTTCCGGGAAACAATGTGGTCACAACTGAAGAAAACCTCTATGAAGTTGGTCGAGACATGAAAAATGAAGGAGAGGAACATGAAGATGTGGTAATGAAGCTACTAGCCACATCCTTGAATGAAGATTCCCAAAGGTGGTTCAATGGATTGTCTAAAAATCACCTGAAAATGTATGAATATTTCTCTAAGTTGTTCAAGAGAAGATGGGAAACAAAGAAGGATAACGACATGCTAATGAGATAGTGAGTGAATTTGATACCATATTTGACAAACTATATAGCCAGATTCTGAAGGATTTGTGCCCATCCAAAGTGGTTTTATGTCTCCTCTATGTGAATTCCTTTAAGGAGAAATTTGGTTTCATCCTAAGGGATAAGAAACCCAACACTTTGGAATTAGCCATATAATACATTGTAGATATCGAGGAGAACCTTCTCCACTCCAAGATTGATCATTTTCATCATCCTCGTGCCAAATTAAAAACAAAGATGAAGGTATCAAGAAACACTAATCTGGATCCAATACCTCTCATAGCTTAGAATATTGATAAGAAGAATAATCGGTTTGTCTAGACTCGGAGTCAAGTTATGACCTAATTGACAAAATTGGAGAGGAATCAGTCTGCTCTAGGACCTCCTTTTGTCAGACAACAAAAGGATGTTATAGGATGGAAGGAAAGGCCTCAAACAAAGGTAAAGGCTCTTGATACTTTTAATCCTATTGGGTGGTCAACATTGATGAGTCAAAATGGTTCTCCCCTTGTCAAGAACCTCATCTAGAGAAGGAATGTCCTAGGAGAGTGGAGGAATCACATGATAGTATTAACTTCATAAATATGGTTTTTTATTTTCAATATGAGAATGATGATGATGAGTATGTGGACATCACACATGAACAACTTAATGAAATATGGAAAAACGGGGCCAGAGAAGGATGAATTAGAGTGCTCAACTAGTTGATTGAGGATCATAGGAAATAGTTGAAGAAGAGGGAAATCTTGGCTTATGCTAGAAGAAATAATGTTCTTGTACCTCCTCCATAGACATAAATTTTTCCACCACTAGAGAAACAAACTCCATATCATCCAAGAAAATAATCTCCATGCTTTTGAATCCAACACAGATACATGAAGAAAATCACTTGAAAATAGATGTCCCAAGCATGTTTGGAAAGATGAATATGTTGATTCCTATGGTGGAAATGTGCAAGATTCCTTCTATAAAAAGAGAGGTGCTCAAGGCATTGAAGGTTCCAAGTGAGCAATAATATCCTCCTATTAAACACCATGTACCATGGACGACAGAGGGATTCCAACCCTCCCTTTTACATATATCTTGGTGTAAATGTTGTTCGCTTGAACAACTGCATGCTAGATTCTAGGGCCTTAGCAAATGTGATGTCTTTGAATTTCATGAAGAAATGCTTTTGGGGACAACTCATCCATATGGAAATGTATGTGGCATTGATTCCAAGAAGGTGAAGGTTTATAGTCTCATAAAAGACATGGAAGTCTACTTGTAAGATTTCCCTCACATTGTCGTTATCATGAAAATAGTTGTGATTGATGTTCCATACGCTTGGGCATGCTCTTATCAAGGATTTGGGAAGCCACCCTTGGTGGATTTTACAGCATGGACCTCACTCAAGTGCACATTCATATGGTATATGGTATCTTCGAGATTATCTATAACCGAGAGGTTTCCACGAAACATGTATTGGATCAGAAAGAACATGATTATAGTAGCGAGGATGATTTTCATGAGGTTATGGATACCATTGAGTATGATACACAGACCTACATTTTATGCAGGAGGGCTTCATATATGCACCACTTCCAAGAATATAAAAATACAAAGAAAATCTTGTGGAATTCCAAGGGAAGGAGCCAGGGTCCATCAGAATACTAAAGAAAGAAGAAGATAAGGGAGACAAAGAACATGAGAAGGATATTAAATATGAAGTTAATATAGAACCATCTTCATATCCTTACATTGAAAAGATACCCTACATCAACTACAGTGAAGGGAGCCTTGCACTCATGTAGGATAAGAATAAGGGAAATCCCAAGTATGGTTGCAAGAACAATGAGTTTTGTCTTGGCCCTTACATCATCAATAAGAAGTATGAAAAGGATAAGTACTACTTTTAATCCATGTATGGGAGAAATATTCCATTACCAGTAGATGGGTCTCTTCTACAACCCTATATTCAAGATACTTGACTTCTTGAGGGCCTAGGCCCAAGGTAAGTAGGTAGGTATTCTTGTTTTATTTCATTTGAATATTGATTACTCATGATAGTTTAGTTTCATTTCATTTATGTTTTTCATTTTTCTCTACTTGCATTATTGATTTATGTATTTTGATTTCATCGTATTGTATTGAAAAAAGTAAAAAAAAATATTTTCTATATTAGTTGTCCATTTTGAATTTTTGGATTTTGATTATATGAGAAAAGGCTGAGTAAGCCATTGTAGATTTTAAAATTTTTTGTTTCAGTGTAGGAACAGGTATAACAAGGAGACGTTGAGGTTATCATGCACTCTGCGGTGAGTACATGTCCCTGAGTAGGAGCCAGATGTTATCCCCCATTTCTAGGGATAACTAAGGAGATGATGTCTTGAGGCCCTTAGGTTTCAGACATGGAGTGTCGAGGGATGGATTGACTTGTGATGTCCACTTGTATAGATGAAGACTCACTTCACCACCACACTTGTATGGATCTTAAATATGGCCTTCACCACATCAACCTATTTTCAAAATACAATGGGTATTTCTCCATGAGGTACAAGCCAGGGTTTGTGGTAAGTGTCACTTTAATACTTGAGGCATTTGAGCATGTTGCAATTAAATATGATTTTGATTATAGAACATTTTCTTGGAAATTATGCTCTTTTCCTTGTTTCACCTTGGTGGTTGACATTTCTCCCTAGTAAGTGGTCACCCTTGGGGAAATTTTTTATATTGGGTGGTCTCGTTGATGAGTCATCATACATTCCCTATGATAATTGTCACTTTTCAGAATTCATCCTTTTTTTCCCCGTCTTTTGCTATTTTGTATTGTACTGACCCAAGAAGGCATTGTACCTCATTTCATGGGAAGAAGGGGCTAAAGGCCCAGAGTGTAAGTTTTAAACCTGCGAAGTAAAGAAATGCATATATATTCTTAAGCAATACAGAAATTAATCAATGGCTCATACACAGAATACACAGAGATCTTTACCAGAAACCCTCAACCGGGAAAACCTTTCTTTTTCATTATATCGAATTTCACCATTCGCCATACAATATATACAAAGTTTTTAGGTATTTCGTAGATACCAAAACCCTAATCCCTTAATCCGGGAT